>JASTWP010002498.1:0-41698 GCA_030770255.1 Temnothorax ravouxi | reverse complement strand
GACGAGGGAGGGCTCGGAAGGCCGCACCAACGGCTGTCGCGGCGGCTACCGCCGCGACCACGAGCGCGTCCACCCCTCAGGTCGCGGCCGGAACCGGGACCAGCGACTCCGGGATGAAATGCTGGAACTGTGAAAAGCTCGGACATCGGGCGCGTGAGTGTACCGAGCCGCGTCAACTGCATTGCTATCGTTCGGGAAGCGCGACTTTACGTCGAAAACTTGCCCATCGTGTTCGGGAAACGCGGAGGGGAGTACGTAGGACGGGTCCCTACGGCTCCGAGTTGCGAGAGCAAGGCCCGAACCGCGGATGTCGCGGCGAGAGCGTTACCGGAGTCGAACGTTACCTTTGAGCCTACCGAGTGGCCCCCACTACACTATCTTGAAATTCGCGTGGGCAGTTGCCCTCTATTGGCTCTCGTGGATTCCGGATCGAGTCGTACCTTTATCGGTCGAGAAGGGATGGAGAAAATCGAAAGGTTAGGAATACAAACGGAACGCGGGGGAGGAGCGCGAATCCGTATGGCCAACGGACAATTGGCCACGATTCAAAGCGAAATCTCCGCAACCATACGCTTGAAAGATCGAAGTGCTCGAATGTCCGTGGGACTGTTACCCTGATTTAGCGGTACCTTGTATAATTGGGATGGATTTCTTGACTAAATTCGGAGTGGCGTTAGATTTTGCCCGAGCCGAATGGTACTTTGCGGATAAGCCACGTACTCGTTATCGTTTTCATTCGGATGCGACCCCGCGCGCGTGTTGTGGACTGGCCGAATTAACGTCGAATCAAAAGCGGCGGTTGGAAAATTTTTTACGGACTATCGCGACGACCCCGGAGAACCCGGGGCTAACGGACTTAACGGAGCACAAAATTGAGGTGGGGGATCATCCGCCCATTAAGCAACGGTGCTACATGGTTTCGCCAAAGGTCCAGGAGGCTATTCGCGCAGAAGTCGATAAGATGTTACAGGCCGGGATTATTGAGCCCTCTGCTAGTCAATGGTCCAACCCGATAGTAATGGTTAAGAAATCAAATGGGAAATACCGGTTCTGCTTGGATTTTCGGGGTGTGAATAGAGTCTCGAAAAAGATGCGTATCCCATACCACCCATGGATAGTATTCTAAACAAATTGCGTTCCGCAAAATATATCTCGACGATAGACTTAAGCCAGGCGTACTTTCAAATACCCCTGAGTCGGGACAGTCGCGAAATTACTGCGTTTAGCGTACCGGGGAAAGGACATTACCACTTCGTCCGAATGCCATATGGTCTAACGGGAGCACCCGCGACTTTCCAGCGATTACTAGATGGTCTAATCGGTCCGGAAATGGAACCATTCGTATTTAACTACCTCGACGATATAATAGTCGCGACGGAAACATTCGAGGAACATCTCGAGTGGTTGAAACGCGTGCTGGATAAGATCACGAAAGCCGGCCTAACAATCAATATGGAAAAATGCGAGTTTTGCCGCTCACAAGTTCGTTACCTGGGATTTATCGTGGAAAAGGGGGGCTTATCAGTCGATCCCGAGAAAACGAAGCCCATAATGGGATATCCGGCCCCCCGAAACCTCCGACAATTGCGTCGCTTTTTAGGGATGTCGTCTTGGTATCGCAGATTCATACCACAGTTCGCCACCCTTAGCGAGCCGTTGAATCGCCTTTTAAAAAAGGGCAGGCGCTGGGAGTGGGGGGATGTGCAGAATCGCGCCTTCGAGAGTATTCGCGAGAGTTTAATGTCCGCTCCCGTCCTGACGTGCCTGAATTTCGAAGAACCGTTCGTCCTGCAAACCGATGCGAGCTCCGTAGGTTTAGGGGCTGTATTGACGCAGAGATTAGGGGGAGAGGAACGCGTGATCGCATATGCCAGTCGCGTCTTAACCGACACCGAGACAAGATATTCAGTAACGGAACAGGAATGCTTGGCTGTCGTTTGGGCCATCCGAAAATTTCGACCGTATTTGGAGGGATATACGTTTACGGTGGTCACCGACCTTAGTAGTTTGAGATGGCTTCATAACCTTAAGAACCCGACAGGTCGGTTGGGCCCGATGGGCTCTGGAACTTTGAGAATACGATTACGCGGTCGAATATAGGAAAGGGGCCCTCCATCACGTGCCCGACGCGTTGTCACGCATATACGAGAAGGGGGAGGAGGGACTCGTTAATGCCGTTGTGGAAGTGCCGGAATGCGTAGATACCACCGACCTCTGGTATAGAAAACGGTTCCAGGAAGTAACGACCGCGCCTAAGAGATTCGCGCATTGGAGAATCGTGGACGGTCAGTTGTATTTTTTGCGACCGAGACCGGTCATTTCCGACATCGTGAAGGACCTCGATAGATGGAAATTAGTGTTGCCACGGGAACAGCGTGGACAGGCGTTAAAAGAATCGCATGACGCCCCTCAGGCTGGACATTTAGGTATTGAAAAGACGTATCAGCGCCTTGCTGTCGCGTATTACTGGCCGAACATGTTTAGAGACGTAACGAGATACCTTCGGACGTGCGATACCTGCCAAGGAACAAAAGTAGAACAAGCAGGTCCGGCGGGTTGGATGGGACGTCGTGTGATAGAAGGACCGTGGACTGCGATCGCCGCAGATATCGTGGGACCGCTGCCGCGTAGCAAGGCCGGTCATCAGTATTTGCTCGTAATTCAAGATCTTTTTATGAAATGGGTGGAGATAAAAGCGTTGCGAGCGGCCACGGGTCCGAAGATTCGAGAGGCTCTCGAGGATTTAATCGTGTCTCGGTGGGGTACACCCAAGATTCTACTAACGGATAACGGTACGGAATTTATTAATCGAGTCATTAAGAATTTTGCGGAGGAAAATAGGATAACGCACACGACCGTGTCCCCGTACCATCCTCAGGCGAATCAGGTAGAGAGAGTCAATCGGGTATTAAAGACGATGATAGTGGCCTTCATAGAAAGAGATCATAGGGAGTGGGACCTCCATTTGCCGCATTTTCGATTCGCGTACAACACCGCCTTCCACTCGTCATTGGGTACCTCCCCCGCCTTTCTAAATTTCGGGCGTGAGTTGACGCCACCCCATTCTCTGCGCGATCGAGGAAACGAAGCTCCCGAGGTGGAAGCGCGGGACCCCGGGGAATGGTCGCAACGGATGACGAAATTACAGGCCGTCCACGAGTGGGTGGCCGAGAACCTTGATCAGGCGAACCAAAGACAGGCCGCGCGCTATAATTTGCGCAGGAGACCGCGTAGGTTTTGTGTTGGTCATCCCGTGTTGCGACGACAACATGTGTTGTCGTCCGCCGCGCAGGGGGTGGCCGGGAAGTTGGCACCGAAGTTTCAAGGTCCGCTCCGAATCAAACGAGTGATTTCTCCGGCAGTATACGAAGTGGCACAGCTGGACGGATCACCCGCGGGTAAAGTACACGTGCAGGATCTTAAGCCCTATCACCCCCCGAATGTTTAGAGATACCTGGCAAGATACGTGGGGGAGATACCGAGCGATGCCGCCGAGCTTGATGAGACGCCTGTTAAGGCAGTTTTGGGAACGGCACGAGGAGGTTGTGTATCTCTTCCACCTGGTGGACCCCACGTTTTGGCGCGACCTGGAGGAGGTCGCCCGGCAGTACCCGGAGGTGGCCTGGATTGACGGGAGCACGCATGGTCGAGTTCTGGGCCGGAGCCGGGAAGTATACATTTTCACCCGGGACGCAGCCACCCAGGCCCGGCCGGAGACCGCCACCGCGGCCACGCAACGGGCGATGCCGGTAGTGGACGCGAGTGTGCAGGCTCGCCCAGAGGCCGCAGTCGCAGCCACCCAGGATAGCGGCCCGGAAAGAAGAACCGCCGGGACCCAAACGAGGGGGCCGGAAGGAGGTCTGGGGGAAGAACGACGGGCGCCACGGCCAGGGCCGGGTGCCAGGGGGCCGAGCCGTCGGGGATGTTGGAATTGCGGAGAGGACACGCATGAATATATGCAGTGTCCCCATCCCCGGCAACCCTTTTGTTACGGGTGTGGAGAGTGGGAGGTTACCCTTTCGGATTGCCGCCGCTGTGGCCCCACCTACCGACGCACGGTACCCTATACGGCTCCCCGGGGGCCCCGCGATCGAGTGAGAGGCCGCGAGAGGGAGAGGAGTTGCGAACGTCCGAGGAGTCGCAACCTGCCGAGGAGTCAGGATCGCCCCGGACGACCCTGAGTACGGGCTGCCTGGGCCGGGATGGCGGACCGACGTTAAGGCAGGGGCTGTCTCGCCCGATGATCGATGGCATAGTGGATTGTTGTCTCTCTTGTGATCGATGGCCCCGAAATAAATGTTGAATGTGTCACTATATGTTTCTGTGGATTTCCTGAGTGTTCCCTTGCATGTATGTGGCGGGTCCCTCGGGGCGATTCGGGCCTCTCTCTTGCGAGACATTTAGCCGATTACTCTGACGCCGGAGTGGTGATCCGAGGTCCGGGTCGGGGCTCTCCCCTCGGCGCTCGTCTGGGGAGGGGGATTTGTGACGTAACAAGTCGCGTCTACTTCCCGGACGGGCTCGGCCGAGGGGAATTCGGGGGTGCCCCCTTGTTAGGGCAAGGGGAGGGCGATTTGTTATAATTGATTGGTCTAATTAGCTGTTAAGTTTTTAAGGGATCGCAGGTGGTGGCTGGAATCGACCTGTAACGGCCGGGAGCCGCAACGAGGAAGGGCAGAGGATTAGGGAGACGGCTGGAGAACATGGCCAAAAGTCGGATCGCCCGGACCTCCCCGCAAGTGCATGGGTGTCGCCGGCCGGAAGTTACTCCGTACTCGGTCGTAACAGCGGCGAGATAACAGCCAAGTAGACCCCGAGGCGCCCCGAACGAAACGCAGTCAGACGAGGGTGCCGAGGAGCGGTCCAGGGAAAGGCGCAGCCCTGGGGCCGTCACACCGAGGGGATGCCGGCAGACGGGGCCGAGGCCCGGCCAGCCTGACCCCGAACGCCGGCTCGGTCATCGCGGCCCGGACAGCCGGTTAATTTGAAAAGCCCGCGCCGAGTCGGAGACAGATGGAACGACGCCGCCGGAAAGGGTGGCGCGCGAGAAGCTGAGGCGCCGATGAGAGCGCCCTAGCATTGGAGTGGCGCCCCCGGAAGAAGCGGCACACGGCTGGCCTAGGCGCCGGGAGCGCTAGGATCGGCAACCCGGTCGAGCGGCACGCTACAGCGCAGGCGCGGGGAACCGGCGCGATCCCGGCAGGCCATCGTTTCCGTCACTGTCGTGCCGGCGAGGAACCAGGGAGCATCGCCCGACTTACGAGCTGCCCGGACCGAAGGAGATACTGCGACGCATTGTAAGGTCACCACCCTGGCGTCCCCGCGTTAAGAGAAGAGAGTTCGCTCGAGGCACTGGCCCCAGGCACGCACCGATTACCTGAGCGCCGCAGGAGTTACCTGTGGACGCCTACATGAGAGCGTGCGTTACCTTGCGCTCGCCGGTAAAGAGATTCGCGTGGAGACTGTGCCAGGGCCTTGCCGAGAGTGAGCTCTCCTGTGCGTAGAGACCAATCGTGCCCTCCCCGGGAGCACCGTCACGGCCGACAGTCGCGTGGCGTTTCATTGTGTAATCGTGTTAACTCGTGTCGCGTTTCAGAGTGTTAATGTTCGTAATCGTGTCGCGTTTTATTGTGTTAGGGTTAGTAAGCGTGTCGCCTTCGGCCACGTTAGTGAGAGTAATCGAGTCGCGAGTGGTCATGTAATTTGAAGGGCACTCGCCCTCGCGTTCGAGTAGCGTATCCGGGACCTCGAGGACGGCGAATATTGTGCTTGGCGGGACGGAAGGATCGACGGGATCGGCGCGGGGCCGCGGAATCTTCGTGCTTGCGAAAGGATTCGGGATTCGCGCGACACGCTGCGGGATCGTCCGCGATACGAGTCTTTATTTCGTGTTCGGGGGCAATCGCCGACTAGCGAGGTCGACACGGCGAGATCGCCCATGCTTTCTGCGTCGTACGGAATCAAGGTGGCCCGGGTGCCCGTTGAAGACGCTACCGAGGGGGCGGCGATTCGGTTCGTCGGCCACGTGGCGTAAAGTCGCGGAAGCAAGGTACCGCGTTACCTTTATTAACTAATTGTTTCTTATGTTAAGTTTTCGTGTGCGTCTGCGTTTATCTGTTGCGTTGATCTGTTCTCGCGTGCGTGCATCTCCGTTATTTAGTATTCGGCAGTCTCGCGTGCCCTTGCCCTAATATCCGAGGGTCACTCTGTCCGACATTTTCGCGCCCGGTTGTTGCGTGGTTTATGCGGTTTTTGTGCGTCAGGCGTCCGGCATTTTGACTATAGTTTACATCATATCTTTGCGTTAATTCGTTGCCGCGGCGCCGATCCGCCGCCGATAACGTCTCGTTGCCGCGTGATCTGATTCCGGATGCGGGGTGCTCAGAACTATCATACCGGCACCGACTTTAACGGAAAATCTGTTGCAAGTGTTTTTTTTTATGTTGACTAAATATATTATCTGTTACCCTATTACTTTTATTTTGTGTGTGATTGATTGCGTGACGCCTCTCTCCAAACTCCCAGAAAGAGAACTACGCCCTGAGGTATTGTCAGGGGGATCGCGTTGGATCTGTTAGTGTACGGTGGTGCGATCCGTCGCACCTGGCGCCCAACCATTTGGTGTCGGAATTAGTTGCGTGTGCCGCCAATCCACGATAGCCCTCCGCCGGATTGCGAGACCGGGGGAAAAAGCGTCGCAAGCCATATCAGAACCATGTTCGCGCCTAATATGGCATTTACATAAAATTGAACGGGCGCAGGTCTGGGTTTGACTAAGTTTCTAATGCGATCCACACTTGCGCCACATTAGGTGCTGTCGAGATTCTTCTCTTTGGCTTCTAGATCAACTTCTTAATTGTTTTAGAAATTATTAACGCATGTACGTTAAAATTGAGACAGGATTGTTTTATCCTTCACCTGCCGCGGCCGGGGTCCTTCGGCTGGCAGGGCTCTACTAATTTATCTGGCAATAAATGATAATAAATAATAATAAATAATAAATAAAAATAAATAATAAATAAATGGTAAATAAATAATTTGGCTCGGCAATAAATAATTAATTAAATTTATATAAATAATTTATAAATAAAATATATAAATAAAAACAATATTGAATAATTATTACTCTTTTTAAACTGAATTTGTTTCTTAAGATGATTTTTAAAAAATTATATATTTTCGCTGATTATGAGTAGGAGGTATTTAGAGAGACCTGTCCCGGGAGCTCCGAGGGGGGAGCGGGGCGGGGGGACCCCAAGGCGAGGGGGGAGCGGGCGGGGGGGACCCCATGGCAAGGGGGGAGCGGGGCGGGAGGGACTCGGGGCGAGGGGAAAGCGGGGGGGGAATCGGTTAGCGCGTCGGGACATGTTGTTTATTAAATATTGATAAACATATCGTTGACAAGGGATACCGCCGCCGTTCGGCTGAGGGGGAGAGATATCCGCGTTCTAGGCCGAGGGGGAGGAGGGGGGTAAGTGTCCGCGTTCTACGCCGAGGGTGGTCCAGGGGGAGAGGGGGGTAATTTTTTCGGCGCGGGGGTATTACAAAGGCTAACGGGCGCCGTTCGGCAAAGGCTAACGGGCGCCGTTCGGCTGCTGGAATTTTATCGGTGAATATAAACAAAACAGTGAGTTAGACACTTGACTCTGCAATGATCTCACCCTTCTAGAACATGCGAGCCGCCATTCGGTTACGGCGTCTCACTACAAAAGTGAGCGTCGATGGTCCGACGACGGTTTAAAGATAAAATAGCCGAGGTAAACAATTGATAAAATTTGTCACCGATGACGATTTAACCGATGCGGAGTCCTCTTCATGTTTTTTTCTAAGAAGAGCCGCTGCCGATTACGATTTAACCGTCGCGGCGGTATTCGGTTACGGCGAGGCATATTACAAAAAGCGAGCGCCGATGTCCGGCTGCTGGAATGTATAAACAAAATATGTCTAACGATAATTATACAAACGCATAGCATCCATTGTCGCCAGGATGATTACGGATCCACATCTTGCGGATCAGTCTTCGGCTAGTTTTCGCGGCGCAAACGTTCATATTCGAGGGTGAAGGTTTTTGTGTCAAGTATTGTCGGCACGTAATAATTGGGAGGATAATCACTTTAATGTCCCCTACTTCAGTCCTACTCATTTGATGTCTGCGCTCTATCACATTCAACGTGGCAAACGATATTGTTCAGCGTGCGATCGAGTCACGTGCAAGTGCTCTATCAAAGAATGTGACGTGATCTAAAAAAACATGGAACATCCCGATGAAACGGAACGCAACCTGGTGGAACAATCCAACAAAATCGCTTCTTTGGGCGAATATTTTGCATGGGAACAGCGATGCGAGGAATTTATTGAGCAGCTCGAAGAAGACTGTCGTTCCAAACGTCCGCGGCTCTCATCAGACGACTTTCATACTGTCGGAAACAGACAGTCTTTAGTGGCAAGAATCGCGCGACTCGAAGGTGCGAAGATTCTATTACAGAGACGGTTCGTACATATCGGTGGTGAGTACGCGGCGGGTAGTAGTAGCGGTAACAAAAACACGGAAAGACTCGTGTGGCGAGAGATCGATGCCGCGTTCGAAAGCCGTGTATTGACCGGTGCAGTGATAAATACCAATTACATCGAACCGCGACAATTTCTCGAAGATGCTAGAGACATCGTGCTCAATCATGTGCAAAACGTCATACAAAGACACGCAAGTGTAAAGATAAACACTGTGTTCAACGGCGAGTTTGTGACGGGTGACAAACGTGCGAACAAAAGTGTCAGCACGGGAAACCGTGAACTCTTTCGTGCGACGGATCTGCGCGAGTGGTACGAGCGACACGTTATCGAGCCTACTTTATCGCGTCTCGAAGAGTTTCAGGAACGCGACAGCGGGTGGGCGTTGTCGCGCATACTCAATTTGACAGTGAACATAAACAAGTACAATCCTTTGCACGCGGGATGTTACATCAATTTACCGCAAGAAATTAAATCGAAAAAAGCGGTGATCAACGTGCAATCGATGGACAATGCGTGTTTCGCGTGGTCGGTGGTGGCTGCTCTACATCCAGCCGAAAGACATTCAGAACGGGAATCCTCGTACCGACATTACACAACAGTATTAAATTTACAAGGCATTGAGTTTCCAGTGACTTTGAAACAAATTAAAAAGTTTGAACAACTCAACGATATATCCATCAATGTGTATGCCATCGAGGGAGAGAAGACGCCGAACGTTCTCCCGATACGGCTCACCGACCTGAAGAGAGAAAAGCACGTCAATTTGTTGTACGTGCAGGACCCGCGAGACGACAACGTGGGACATTTCGCGTGGATAAAGAACCTATCGCATCTCGTTAGCTAGCAATTAAGCAGGCATAATGGTCGGAAATACTTTTGCGATCGGTGAGTACCTATACTCCTTTTAATAAAATTATAAAATATTTTATTTTGTATTTAATAATTTACAAAAAATGTGTTTTTCTTTTTGCAGTTGTTTACATTATTTTAGATCGAGCGAGAAATTGGAAGCCCACGGAGTAGACTGCCGAGAGATAAACAACTGTGCCATCCGACTACCGAGCGAGGACGACAAGTGGCTGAGTTTCAAGAATCACAGCAGGAAGGAACGAGTTCCGTTCGTCGTGTACGCCGACCTGGAATGTACCCTCGAGAAGACGGATGCGGATCCGACAACATCCACATACATGTCTCAACATCATCGGGTATTTAGCATAGGATATTACGTGCGTTGCTCGTACGACGACTCGTCATCCGCGTATCGGTTTCGTCGCGATAAGGATTGCGTCGCGTGGTTCGCCGAGGAGCTAAGACGTTTAGCTCACAACGTAAAGACTATCTTATCCGGTAATGTTCGCATGACGGAATTAACGCGAGACGAGCGGGAGATATTTCACAGCGCGACGCATTGCCACATTTGCGAAAAACCGTTTAAGCCAGACGACGTGCGAGTACGTGATCATTGTCATCTGACCGGTCGTTATAGAGGTCCCGCGCATTCCAACTGTAATCTAAATTACACAGATTCGCATTACATTCCAATAATTTTTCATAATTTATCGGGTTACGACGCGCATTTTATTATCACGGAAATAGCTACGGCGTACGAAGGACGTGTAGACTTGCTTCCAATTACCAAAGAAAAATACACATCGTTCACAAAACACGTTAAAGATACCGCAGAAAAATCAGATTTTCGAAGCGACATAAAATTACGGTTTATCGATTCGTATAAATTTTTGAGCAGCAGCCTCGATAAATTAGCATCTTTTCTATGCGGAGATAAGTTAAAAATTGTACGTTCACAATTTTCACAATTATCGACCGAGGATTTTGATCTTTTGACGCGAAAAGGCCTATTTCCGTACGAATACGTGGATTGTGTGGACAAGCTGGACGACACGTGTTTACCACCGCGCGAATCGTTTTACAGTTCCTTGACCGGTGACACCGTATCCGAGAGCGATTACGAGCACGCCGCGAACGTCTGGCGACGGTTCTCCGTTCGAACCTTGGGCGAATACAGCGATCTGTATCTGAAGACCGATGTCTTGTTATTGGCCGACGTTTTTGACCGCGACAGTTGTATAGCGAGTTACGGACTCGATCCCGCGTACTACTACACTTTGCCAGGTTTCACATGGGACGCTATGTTGAAGCATACTCGCGTAAATTTCGAACTGCTCACCGACATTGACATGGTTATGTTCATCGAACGCGGTATACGCGGTGGCCTGAGTCAATGTTCCGACAGATACGCGCGGGCTAATAACAAGTACATGCAGTCGTACGATTCATCGAAACCATCCTCGTACCTGATGTATTTTGATGTAAACAACTTGTACGGCTGGGCGATGTGTCAGCCACTGCCCTACGCAGATTTTCGATGGGTCGAAGACGTTTCGAATTTCGACTTTAGCGCGATCGCTTTGGACTCGCCCAAGGGTTACATTCTTGAAGTCGATCTCGAGTATCCGCAGCATAAACACGACGCACACGCCGACCTACCGTTCTGTCCGACGCGCGATAAACCGCCAGGCAAACGGCAGGAAAAACTTCTCGCCACGCTGTACGATAAAAAGCGTTACGTCATACATTACCGCAACCTACAGCAGTGCACGCGCCACGGCCTTCGCGTCACAAAGATACATCGCGTATTGCAATTTGCTCAATCTCCGTGGCTCCGCACTTACATCGAACTTAATACAAAATTTAGAACATTGGCCAAAAATGAGTTTGAGAAAAATTTATATAAATTGATGAACAACGCGGTATTTGGGAAAACTATGGAGAATGTACGCAATCACGTTGATGTAAAATTACTGACAAAGTGGAACGGTAGATACGGCGCGGAGGCAATGATCGCGCGACCAAATTTTCATAGCAGGAACGTGTTTTCGGAAAATCTGATAGCCGTCGAACTGCGAAAACTCGAAGTTAAATTTAACAAACCTATTTACGTCGGCATGTGCATTCTCGACGTATCAAAAGTTTGTTTGTACGAATTTCATTACGAGTACATGTCTCCCCTGTATGAAGACATGTGTAGAATTATGTACACCGATACGGACAGTCTGACATATCACGTAAAGTGCGAGGATGTGTACAGGGACATGAAACGCGATATCGCTAGATTCGACACGAGCGATTACGCGATCGACAACCCGTACGGTATAACGCTCGAGAACAAGAAGGTGCCGGGCTTGATGAAAGATGAAAACAACGGTGCGATCATGACCGAATTCGTCGGACTCAGGGCGAAAATGTACGCGTTGAGGGTGGATGGTAAGAAAGACTGTAAAAAAGCGAAAGGTGTCAAGAGCAACGTCGTAGCGCGTACTATAACGTTCGACGATTACACGAGATGTCTGCGAGACGAAATTGAAATGACGCGGCAGCAGTCCTGTATACGATCGAAGTTGCACGAGGTGTACAAAAATTGCTCTGAGTCCGTACGACGATAAGCGATACGTTATACCCGATTCGACCGATACGTTACCGTGGGGACATTACCGAATACCTTTGTAACGTATGTATGCATGTATGTATGTATGCATGTATGTAATAGTATAACGTATGCAGTAGTATATGTAACGTAATATATAATGTAGTAGTATAACGTATGTATGTCGTATAACGTATGAATGTACGAATGTATGAATGTAGTATAACGTATTGTGAGTATTATATTACAGTATTGGAAAGAATATTAATAAAAATATTACACATGTGTATTTCATTTTTTTTTACGTACTTTATATGTATTTCATATTTCAAACATTTACATGTATTACATATTGCATATTTTTATGTTATGAATAAAAAAGTTTGCCCAAAATTAAATAACATTATCCTTGGATATCCATGAGTTGTGCGATCCATCGAATCCCAGCCATTTAACGTAAACCTCATCACCCCTCTTGCGCAGTACTTTCTCCACGAGATACACGTCCGGATAAATCGCGCGATGCAACTCGTGCTCGTAGAACCCTCCGGAGACGGATTTTCCACGATAGTCCTCGAGTAGATAGGTTACGGGATTGGTACGCTGCACTTTAACGATTTTAAACACCTCGGTGGTCCAATTCGGTGTGTAGCCCTTCTCGAAAATTGTTTTGTATTTGCTAACGCGCACCGAGTCACCCACTTTGAATTTTGCCGGACCCGCGATTTTTATCGCGCTGTACACCGTAGCCAAGAGTATTTCGGCTTTCGCGGGGGTAACGTCGACGGGTCGCATGCCGATGGTTCGATGCTTGCGCGCGTTGTAATCCGACACGAGTCGCGGCAACGCGTCGACCCACTTGTAATTTCCGTTGAGCGTAAACATCTTTCACATGTTGTTCTTTAACGTACGATTGAATCTATTTTCGATTCAACGATATTCGCACGTCGAAGGGCGTTTATCGCAGTTCGTAACGCTTGCAGATCTTTCTCAAACGCAGTCAGCTTCTCGTCTGATTCTTTTCGTTGATTGCTCAATATTTTAAAGAATTGATCAACGTACAGTTTGTTAACCGCGTCACCGTCAGTCTCAGGTTGCGCTACGCGACGAATCTTGCGCGACTTTGCGTCAAAGTCCGTGGCGGCGCGACACAGAGCGTTATTGCGCACGAAATTTCTCATTAATCCGCTCCACCGATGGTACGAAATGGCATTCGTCGCGTCTCCGCTGTGTTCGAACAATCCAAATTTGTTGATCGGCATTTCGACGCTGATTGAACGGATCACCGTCGCATGGTTTAATTTATAATAAGTCCGGCTTCGCGAAGTTCCTCGATGATCGACATGATCTCGTTGTCGTGGGCATTGTTGCCGGCGTGGCGCGAAGCGTCGAGCAATCGCAGACGATCCACCAGCTCGTTGGGGTCGTCCCAGTGCACGTAGTCGATCTTATTGTCGGTTAGCGTCATCGCGCGAGGCATGGATAATCCCTTTCCAGATGTTTTCTTCTTGGATTCGGGAGGGAACAACGATGCGATTATATTTAGATACTTGTGTCCACAGTTGCTCTTTACTCGCTCGCGAGGATCATGCTTGATTTTATGAGCACTCGTTGCCAACAGTATGTGCCTGTATTTTTTCATATCTTTCTTTGTGTAGATCTCATCATCGGGCATTCTTTTGAAGATCAACTCGTAAATGCCGGGTGTGCCGCCGTATCGTACGCCATCGATAATTATGGTATCCGCGCTATTCACGTCAAAACGTTTATTACCTAGCATCAGTCCGTCTTTGCCGAAATAAATGCCGTATGCGCTGTCTATACCTCGATCGGCGCTCAGAAAAGCCTTGATGTACTCTCAGCTCAGTGGACCCAAGTGATCTTGCAACGATTGTAGAAACGTTTCCTGTCCCGTCGGCGTTTCCAACGTTTTTCGTACGGATGTCGCGATCGAATCGTCCGTGGTTTCAAAAACATTCGCGCTTGTGAGGAATTCGGGAATTGTATCTTGCACGGTTCCCGTCGTCGTCGTCGTGGTCGGTGTGGAGGTTATCGGTAGTACTTTCGTTCGTTTCGATTGATTAGATTTAAGCGGTGTCGATGGGAGATTCAACATGGAGTTTGATCGTTTTCTCTTTTTCGACGTCGCATCCTCCCAATCCTCCTCATCCTCCTCCTCCTCCTCCCCGCGCTGTTGAACGGATAGCGGTTCGATTTTCGCGTCAGCGTCGCTCTCCGTCGGTTCCTCTTTTTTCACCGCGGTCAAGCTCGAGTTATCGACGATCTTTTTCAGCGGTCCGATGAGAGGTTTAAAGTGCGTGTCCAACTCAATGTCCTTCTCGATCTTACCGGTTTTCAAAGCGCGAAGTTTCTTGCGAATCAAATTACTCGTTTTCGCAATCTCTTTCACGATCTTCTCGCGTCCGCGAATATTCTCGCTCCCGTTGATCGCGGCCATCGCAGGGAAAACAAAGCAGAACGTCGATCTCTATAAGGCTAACGTTTCACCTCCGACGAGGTATCGGCACCGACTGATCGCTTTTGCGGTATCGCGAACACGTTAAATCCTGTTCTGTATCGGCCGTTCGAAAACGCGCTGTCCTTGTCTATTACTACGAAACCGTACTTGCATTGCCAACAATCGTGACACAACGAGCAAAATTCGTCGTACGACATGTCGGTATTTACGTGATCGTTGTACACGTGTTTCAAATTGGTACCATCCTGTTTGAACAGGATCAGCAGGTTCGCGTTGTCGCGTATCAGATGTTTAGGTATTCTCGCGTACGTCTGACAGAGATAGAAGGAGTCGACGCTCGAGTGCCTGCCTATCGAGAAATACTCTCTCACCGTGTCTTGCTTGTCGCACGCCACGTCATCGAAGACGAAGATCGAGTTTGGACGTGCATCGCTCGGTGGAATGACGTCACTGTTATTGGAGAACGTAAAGTAGCCGATTTCGTCGATCGATGTCAATAAATTCTCCAGATATCGATATTTCGGCTGTTGCAGCGATTTCGAGTACACGTACACGTTTTCGAAACGTACACCGTGCGGACTTTCCAGCAAGCTAATCAGAACGTTGGTTTTACCGCAATTCGAAGGGCCGCAAATGATCGCGCGTATAGTAGCCGGCAGCATCGTACCGTGCTTGCGTTTCTCCACGTTGCTCCCCATCAACCGTGATCTGTCGTCGCAATTCGTCACGCGAATCGCCAACGGTTGTCGCACGAATCTCATTTCTTTCCACACTGTCGACTTTTTGGCTGACTCGAACGCCTATTTATAGCCGAGCGGAACCGCGAATCGCTCAGTAGCAAAAATGTTCGTTCTACTGTCGAGACCTTCCGATATTCGCGACTTGAGCGCCGAACAGCTGCAATTTGTGCCGAAAGCCGTTCTGCTGCAAACGTGCGGCGATCACGTCCACTACGTGTGGGACAAGCTTCCGGAACATATAAGGGCGGATTTGGAGGTTCAGACGTATCGTCGTTGTTACGAACATTACAATCAACCGTGGCAGCGAACGCACGTCGACGGTCCCGCGCCAATGATAAAGGATTGCGGCGAATGTCAACGAAAAAAAATGGTGGAGGCCTGTTAAATCGCGCGATAAACGCACTTCCGTTCAAATTACACATTCCCAGCTATCAATTTTGCGGTCCGGGAACTCGTTTACAAGATCGATTGGCGAGAGGCGATCAAGGTATCAATCCATTGGACGCGGCGTGTCGCGAGCACGACATAGCCTATTCGCGTAACCGCGATCTCACCGAGAGACACGCAGCGGATGAGATACTCGCTGCGGAAGCGCGAAAACACATTACCGCGAGAGATTCGACTCTCGGAGAGAGAACTGCCGCTACAGCCGTCTGGGCGACCATGAAGGCTAAGACGAAGCTCGGAATGGGCTTGAAAACGAAAAAATCGAAAACGGTGAAGAAAAAAAAGCTAACGAAAAAACGGATACTTCCGACAGCGAAACGAGGCGGCGTATTGCCGATTCTACCGTTGTTGGGAGTTCTCGGTTCTCTGGCCGGCGGAGCGGCGGGAGTCGTAAAGGCTGTGAACGATAACAAAGCCGCGCGGCGTCAGCTGGAAGAGATGCAACGTCACAATCGTGCCGTGGAAGGTCGCGGACTTTATCTCGCTCCGTACAAATATGGACGAGGGCTGTATCTCGGCCCGCACAAACGCGGGCGAGGAGTAGCGTCAAAAATAAAAAAAAACGTCAAAAAGACGCTAAATATGCCCGCGGGTATTACGACTAACGTACAATTGAATCGACTGGCAAGGCGTATGCGCGTACCGTTCTTCAGAGGTGTCTTCATGCGTGATTCGTTACCGATCGGCGGTGTACGTCGAAACAAGAGCGGTATCGTGAATTTGGACGATGCAGCGGGTCCCGGTACTCATTGGGTAGCGTACGCGAAGAGGGAAGATCGAGTCGTATATTTCGACAGTTTCGGCAATCTTCGACCGCCGAAAGAATTGATGCGATATTTCGGGCCGAACGTGACGAAGATCGAGTACAATTGCACGTCTTATCAGAGATACGATCAGAACATCTGTGGACAATTGTGCCTGCGATTTCTCCGGACGATCGACGCTAATTTAAAGTCTGACGGTGCGCCGTGGTGACTCAGTATTCCTTAACGGTTTCCACCGACATGTCTATAACGTTCACGCTGACCGGGAAGAGCAGCATCCTCGCGGAGCACTATTTTCCCGCCGTGGATCTGAGCGACGGTGACTACGAGCTCGGTCTAACGTGTTTTGAGACTTATCACACGATTCCGAACGTGAATTCTTCGAACAATAAATTTTATTTCGACGAGGATGACATGGAAATTACGATTCCCGAGGGATCGTACGAGATACGAGCCATACATGAGTTTTTGAAACGCGAAATTTCACGAAAACGCCCGCGACGCGTAAATCGTTCCAACGATGATCGTACGTCGGTCGCGAATATCGCGCGAGAGGCGACCGCTCGCGCGAACGGCTACGAAGACGAGGCCGCGGAATACCCGATAGTGCTCCGCGCAAATTACAATACGATGAAGAGCGAGATCAAGTGCGCTTTCAGAGTGAACTTTAACAAACCGAACAACGTTGGATCGCTGCTGGGATTCTCGTCGAAGCGTATATTGCAGCCGGGACAGTGGCACGAATCGGACGCGTCGATTAATATTATCAACGTAAACATTATTCGCGTGGAGTGTAACGTGACCGCGGGTGCGTACAGCAACGGCAAACGTGTTCACACGATACACGAATTTTCACCGAGCGTACCACCGGGATATAAGATATCGGAAACGCCGGCGCAGATCATTTATCTGCCGATCATCGCGCGAAGCGTTACGGATCTAACGATACGCGTCACGGATCAAGACGGACGATTGCTCGATTTTCGAGGAGAAGAGATCACCGTCAGATTGCATGTACGACGGCAACAGCGATAACGCGCGACGTGTGACATGCTCGTGTTGAACGACTCGAAGCACGCGACAGATAAGAATATCTTTACGACTGCGACGATCGACGATATCATCAAATCGACATTCGGTAGCGTTAAAACACAGACGAAAACAGAGACGAGAAAGAAGCTCAACGCATCGAACGTTAAATTTTTACAATCTCTGGGATTCGCGGTACGAAACATTTAAACGATGACTGAAATTCTTAACATCGGAGGCGAGCCGGTCTTTGACGATCGCATCGTCAAGATCGAGACTCACACGTACAACCCGTACGCCAACACAACGTTCGAGTATAGCGACGAGATACGAATACCCATACAACAGCAGGATCTGTATACGTTGCCGTGCGAAAGTTTTCTCTACGTCGAAGGAACATTGACGGTGACCAGAGCAGCCGGCCAAGCCGATAACGTGGTATTGGGGAATAATTGCGTCGCGTTCATGTTCGATGAAATTCGATACGAGCTCGACGGTGTGGAGATTGATCACTGTAGAAACGTAGGAATAACCAGCACGCTCAAGAACTACGTAACGGTATCGTCCGACAGAAGCGTGATCCTGCGAAACGCGGGCTGGGAACCACATAATAACCCGAACGGATACTTCAATTTCTGCGTACCGCTAAACCTGTTACTGGGATTTTGCGAGGATTACAAACGCGTGGTGATCAACGCTCGTCACGAATTAATCTTGATACGATCGCGCACCGACAACAATTGTCTGATGGGAAGTCTCGCGTTGGAACCTACCGTCAAACTACTCAAGATACAGTGGCGAATGCCTCACGTGGTATTGAGCGAGGTCAACAAGCTGTCGATGCTGCGCACCTTGGAAAACGGACGATATCTAAGTATGGGTTTCCGTTCGTGGGATCTGTACGAGTATCCCCTATTGCAGAACACGACCAAGCACTCGTGGGCCATTAAGACCGCGACTCAGCTCGAGAAACCGCGATACGTCGTCTTCGCTCTGCAAACGGGTCGGAAGAACGTCATGTCCGCGGACACGAGCCGATTCGACGACTGCAAATTGACCAACGTGAAACTCTACCTAAACTCGGAAGTCTATCTGTACGACGATTTGAATTTGGACTTTGGTAAACACAGATGGGCGATTCTGTACGATATGTACGCGCGTTTCTGCAAGGGCTATTACGGATACGAATATCTCGAGCCGAGTCTCACCGTTTCGACTTTTCTACGTAACGGCCCGTTCGTGATCATCGATTGCTCTCGACAAAACGAATCCGTCAAAAACGCCACCGTGGATGTCAGACTAGAATTCGATTGCATGGAGAACGTACCGCCGAATACCTCCGCGTACTGTCTCATCATACACGATCGCGTGATCGAGTACAATCCGTTGACCAACGTAGTGCGCAAAATAGTCTGAGTGTTCGCGGCAACGTCGACGAAAATTTTCTCTCTCTTTCACTTCCGATACAAATTTATGAGAGAGAAAAAAAAGGGGAGCAGGATATAAAAATCAGAGTGTCGCGAAACGCGCGTCATTCCTCTCGATTCACGCATCGAAGAAAGAGAGATATCTCTTCATGCCCGCACCAACGTTCGTCGACCTGCAAGGTTTCGTCGTCGGGATGAAATTTGTCGTGAAGGAGGCGGCGGTGCTGAGAAACGGGGCCGTTCTGGCGCATTACATCTTTACATGCCCCATGCCGTGGAATCTCCTCACAAAATCCGACAAATCGTGCGCGTCCTGGTTGATTCACAATCACCATGGATTACGATGGGAAGACGGAAACGTGCCGTACAGCAAGGTGAAGCGTTTAATTACGTCGGCCGTGCTCGGTGAGGAAGAGGACAACGACGACGACGACGACGAGATGCCGACTCTCGTGTACGTCAAGGGATGCCAGAAACGAAAATGGCTGGTGGATCTACTTGAGAATAAAGCGAGAAAAGACCTAAACATCGAGACTCTGGATGCGGATTACGAAGATATTGAATCTTTAAATATTCTAGATGATACCAATACTATGCGATGTGGAAAACACGTTAAGAATTGCGCGTTGCAAAATGTATTAAAAATATTTAACTGGTGGTCGAAACGACAGAAAGAATTGTCATCTTTTTAAAAATAAATTTTATATGTATGTGTAAATTTTACAATGTTTTATTTCCTTTCCCCCATTAGTCGATAGTGTACAAAATTAAAGAATAAGTAGGTACACGTGACGAATTCTAACTCGATAGCTTCGAGGGGGGTATCAGGTTATTCAGCGAACATGTCTGAACATGTTTCGCGGTTGATGTCATGCGGAAGAGAGAAGGGGGGGGGATGGTTAATAAAAAAACATCCTACCATAGTCCCCTCTCCTAAATTTCAGAGCGCTGATTGCGCGTTCCAGAAACATTAATTTCCCCCTCCTTCATCATAGTTTTGGGAGTTGCCGCGTATATTCGATTAATTTTATACGACTAGTCTCGTATCGATGTGCGAACGGTGTTCACTTCTCATAGCCGAGAGAAAGAATGTATTCCGTTGAAGGAAGTAACGGCGGTAACAGTGGCAGTAGACGTATGAATTATTACGTACCGATTCACGATGATGAAATTCCATCGTACGAGAACAAGTAAGTTTTTTGTTTTTTTCTTAAATTATAAAGCTTTATATTTTTTAAATTGCAAATTATAAATTGTATTATTTTTTATTACAATTTTGTTATTTTTTACAGCATTTCGTTGAAGCGTCGCGCGCACGATGATGAGGATGATGAAACTCCATCGTACGAGAACAAGTGTAACAAGTAAGTTTTTCATTTTTTTCTTAAATTATAAAGCTTTATATTTTTTTAAATTGCAAAATTATAAATTGTATTATTTTTTTATTACTAATTTCGTTATTTTTTACAGCATTTCGTTGAAGCGTCGCGCGGTTCGTATACTCAGCAGACGATACGCGTTGACGGCTACGGGATGCAAATTCCTTGAAGTTGGCGTTATCGTGGGTCCACCGAGTTACGTGGAGATCGCCGTAGGAGATCATCGAGGAACGGAATTGATACTGTCCCTCGAAACGTGGAAGAGATTCTACGAACAACGACGGAACATTCTGAATTTCATTCGATCTTGTAAAGATACGTGTGATTTTATAAGCGTTGGACCGCTAACATTGAAAATTTGTACGATTAACGGTGTCAAACTCGTACGTCTCGAGTCTTTAAACGTACGCTTAATGATGATCGAATCGACGTTACGCCGTATGCTCGATCTTGATCTGTGCATCGACGCGATGTTCCATCGATTGAGTAAAATTGTCGAAACGGTCGATGTCAAGTTCACGCAATTCTCCAAAATCGCGTCCACTGTAACGGATCCTACGCAAGTATTAAATGTAATACGCGATAGCGATGCCTTCGATAAACATCAGCTCGTCGATTGTGAGCTCGCAGCTTTATTTTTTAGTGCGCTACCGTAGTACGTAAAAACAAAAAATATGTAAAAAGAGAAAGAATAAAAAAATGTATTTTTAAAATATAAAAATCATGACTTAATTTCTTCACACGCATTTCTATTCGAGCCGTATATGCGACGTTCGACTCGAACCACTCGGGCCGCTTGAAAGGTATATCGTATATCGTATAACGTAAACTATGAAGCCATGCTCCGGCGACGCTCGCCTATATGTGGTGCCGATGCTCCGACGAATCCTTTCTCGCTATTGTAGGGCTAGATATATTTTATCTTAATTACTCTTCTGAGTTCTGGTTCAGTCCTCTGAAGTCAGTCAGTCAGTTAAGTCAGTAGTGTGAAAACGTTCGCGAGTACAGCGTAAAAAAGAAGAAATGGGCGAAGAAATGGATGAAGAAATGGAACAAGAAATGGAAGAAGAAATAGATGAAGAAATGGAACGAAGACAACGCAGAAGAATCGAAGACTGCATAGAAATCATTTACCCTGCAGTAGGAGTATGTATACTTAATACCGTTGCGTGCGTGTGTGTCGCCCGGTATGCTTTTCGAACTCCAAGCTGAAGCGTGCAGCGAGCAGTCTTTCAAGAAACGATCGTCGTTATTTTTGTGAGTGCGCGAGTGTGAATAAGTGAGAGTCACGGATTCACTGTGGCCTGGGTGTAACGTTTCTTTTTGAAAAGCATACCGGGCGGCATGCATGCAACAATACATAACCGTATATTATATATATTTTTTAAAATTAACTTAACGTTACAGTGGATATGGATTGACAACGTGCCGGTGCATGAGGTCCGGCTTTACCATATGGTGAGGGTTCGGATCCCTCACAGACAGGTGTGTATAAATATTTTTTTCACAGATTTTAAATTTAAAAAATTTTTTTAAATTTTTAAAAAAATTTTTGTATAATTTGTTTTCAGCCAGATTACATATACATCAACATTCATCGCCAGCGTGTGCGACGCTGGGAACGAGAACTCCTCCGCGACAATAACAATGAAATCTGGGATATTTTGGGAGATGTAGACATATGGATTTCGAAATCTGTTTGACATCGAAGACGAGTTTGAGAAAGAAGAAGAAGAGGTGTGGTAGTAAAATTTTATGAATAAATATTTTTTATGTTAATTTTATATCTATTATTTATAATTTATTTTTCCGTTTATTAAGTATAATTAAAAATAATATTTTTAATAATTATTATTATTAAGTTATATCCGCGCGACGAAGAAATAACGCGAACGGGGGGACGGGAGCGAGAGAGACCGCGCGCGAGGGAAAGACAACGCAACGAGAAGACGCGCGCGAACTAGGGAGAGACAAAGGAGATCGGGAGCGAGCGCGCCGTGTGACGTCACGCGTGGCCGTTGGACGCGGACCCCCATCCTCCCGCGGCGCGCCGCCGATAAAATTCCAGCAGGCGAACGGCGCCCGTTAGCCTTTGTAATACCCCCGCGCCGAAAAAATTACCCCCCTCTCCCTGCCCCCCCCCTCAGCCGAACGGCGGCGGTATCCCTTGTCAACGATATGTTTATCAATATTTATTAAACAACATGTCCCGACGCGCTAACCGACCCCCCCGCCCCCGCTTCCCCCTCGCCCGGAGTTCCCTTCGCCCCGCTCCCCCCTCGCCACGAAGTCCCCCCCGCCCCGCTCCCTTCTCGCCACGAAGTACCCCCCGCCCCGCTCCCCCCTCGCCTTGGGGTCCCCCCCGCCCTGCTCCCCCCTCGGAGCTCCCGGGACAGGTCTCACTAAATACCTCCTACTATTATGACACATATATGTAGACTATATATAACACTTTCATCAAATTAAGAAGTGGTCTACCACGCAAGGCAGTTGGCTCACGATCCAGAGGTCCCAAGTTCGATCCCACCAAGGTAAGTGTATTTTTTCAAATACGAGAAAATATTTATAATCATAGACTGCATCTTAAGAAACAAATTTAGTTATAAAATAGTAATAAAATTTCAAAAAAAAAAAAATTTTTTTTATGCCAGGTGAATATCATATAATACCGGTGCCATGTTAGCGCCATGCCAGCGCCATGCCAGCACCCACGTCAGATCTGTGGCGCTAGCGGGCAAAACGTGACGTTTCGCGGATGGCGCTTACCAGCGTGCCATGCCAGCTCCTGAAATGGCAGTGTGGCACGCTGGTCAGTGCCATGCAAGCGCCCAGTCAAAATTTCTACCAGGGTAGTATATTAAAGAAAAAATAATTTTAGGTTTTCAAACCCCCTCGCCGAAGGCAGTTCTGACCTCCTAATGATGTCAATTTATTTGTTCGATGGCTCATCATCAGAGCTGTTCAAGATAACAAATACGTCATTGCCATGCTCAGAAGATATACCTCTATACTAAAAAAGATAAAAATAAAAAACGACTGGTACATCCTTTATGAAAAAAAACTATTGAGATTCAATAGTAACAATTCAGGAAAACTATTGGCAAATTTCCAGTAGTTTTTTGGCGGACTACTGAGAAACTATTTGGGATTAAGTATTTTATTCTAATAGAGTAACTATTCACGAAAACTATTGACGAATAGTTTCTTATGAAAAAATACTATTGAGATTCAATAGTAACTATAAACAACCACTAAATAAAAAAGTAAAATTTTTATTTATTAGATACTTTTTTTATTGTTCTTAAAATACTTTTTTTATTACTGAAAATCTTAAAATTACAATACAATTTAAATTATACCTGAAAAATTCGTTTATACTTTAGTGCGGCGCCCCTGGTGGGATTTGAACCTGAGACCCCTGGCTTATGAGTCGCTCATCTTACGTACTGCACCACTGCTATAATTGCGATAAATATATTTTTTTTGTCTATATATGTTATGACCAATCACATATGAATTATTAGCTAGCAACTATTCACAATAATCAGTGACGAGTTAGAAAACTTAATTTAATCAATAATATTTAGCTACTAGGTCTTGGATTAGATCGACTAGGTTAATTTCTACTCGGGTATTCGCAAAACTATTGACTGCAGTTACTATTCAGATGTGAATAGTTACTATTGAACAATTATGGGCTTGAAGTATAGCCCCAATAATAACTATTTGCCATACTGTCGACGAACGGTTGCCATTGAGTTCAGAATTATTCAGCAATTATACATTTTTACAACAATGTTTTTTACAAATAAATAATTGTGAATAGGTACTATTTATAAGTAGTAACCCCATCAGTATAGTCAGAGTTTATGAAATTATTTAGCCAATAGTATATTATTCGTCAATAGTAACACCACCAGTAGTCACATTTTATGAAACTATTGGATCAATAGTATATTATTTGTCAGTAGTAAATCCATCAATAGTTACAGTTTATGAAACTATTGGATCACAAGTATACTATTTGTCGTATAGCAATGCCACTAAAAGTGTACTCTTCGTCAGTAGTAAACTGTTAAAAGTTACTATTAACGTACTACTTAAATCTAATAGTTACTATTGAAAGTCCAGTAGTTACTATTGGCTCTCAATAATTTTTTTTCATAAGGAATACATCAGCCGCTTTATGCCTAGGACAGACTTCATTAGTATCATCGTTATTATCGTTGTAAGGACATCACTAATTGTGTCACTGATTTCGATTCTTTTTACCAGGACAAAATAATGAATTAATAAAATTAATGCCTGCTTAATCAAATATAACTTAACTAAATATAAAATCAAGAACTTAGCCAAGCAAATGCGTTAACAAATATACCGAAAAATAGATATTCCATATTTTGTTTGTTGCTGTTGTTATCATGAGGAGGTGTCTTGAACGCAAACAGAGATCTTTAGGATAGAAACAAAAACTAGAATTCTGGGAGTCATGTTTAACTATGAAATAAGAATTAACTCACTATGAAATAAGAATTAACTCACCAATTGATTGCAAGCATAAAAACATCGTGTATTTATTTCGGTATTAGACACAGTCAGCAGATGACAACGATGCCAATAAAGTCTGTGCTGGGCGGAGGGAGCATGAAGCGGTGGATGTACAGGCTCGATTCTTGAATTCATTCGCAAGAGAAACGTATGCGCAAATGTTGTTCTTACAGAAAAGTCAATTGGCTGTCGGATAATTTTTAACCAATCAACTTGCAACGTTTCTGCAACGCTTCCAGCGCGGCGGGGGGTTTAAAAATTATTTAAACTATTTTTTTTAATATACTACTATAATAATCTACAAAATTATATATAATTGCAGATGACTGGGTCCGGAGAGCCCAAAATAGGAGAAGTTCTTTATGGTTAGGCAATTTTTGCAAACGCGGCATTCCTTTATCGTTGAAAATATCTGAATCTGGTATTGAAAATAAATTCTTCGGACATTTTTCTGTAAAATTTTATTATAATAATATGACTGCAATCTCACAAATCAATTTTAATTTAATTATTGTTTGCAATATAGCTATTAATAAATATTATTATCATGATACACTTCAAATTTCAAATAAAGAAAAAACTTTGAATATAAAATCAATTTAGATATAAAAACAATTCTAAATCAACGACAAAATCTTTTAAAACAATTATAAAAGAATAACAACACTTCTGCCTCGTGAAATAAACATCTATAAAGAATACCGCAACGGTCATGGGGGGTTTTGGATCCCAGTCAAAAACAATAATGTAGGATAATGTAGTTCATAAAATGCTGATAAAAAGTGTCCATAGGCAAAAAGCCCAAAAATGGACAGTTTCCGAGATATAAAGTAGGCATTAAAAAGTGGAAAAATGAGAGTTTCAGGTTTCAGCTAATGGCAGTTTGCAACAGGCTGAATGCCATGCTTTCACTAAAACATTTACTTGATTGCTGGATGAATTATACTTATGCACAGTATGCGTGTTCACATAGTCAAGTCAATGATCAAACCATACATAATATAATGTCGTTGCATCGAATGACATGTATGCAACATATATAGCAAGCAAGAATCATTTATTTATTTAATGTTAATTTTTGCAATGTATGAAAAGTACAATATAATACTACTAAACCGACTTGTGAATTACAGTTATAAATATTATAAATATCCTCCTCCTCCTCAGTCCTATTACTCATGCCTGAGCGTGGTGACTTCTCTTCATATACATGTGTTGCGCACGTGAATTATACACATTGTATATGGAACCTACAGTTTAACGCCGATTTCGAACGGCAATTTTTAAAGAAGTTTTCTTGGCAGACATACTCTCGGTGGTTTGCCATTGCCTTCCGAGAGGAGAACGAGCGAATAAAATTTTCTAGCTCTACCGAGAATCGAACCCGGGACCTTTGGCTCAATAGACCAGTGCGCTGTTTACTAGGCCACGCTCGTTCTCTAAATATTATAAATATACAGTTATAAAAATACAATATTTATAACTGTGTAACGATGCGCCCCGAAACGCATCATTCCCGGCGAGCATCAGCCGGATGCCGCCCGGCCGAACACCCGCCAGGCGAGACAAGGCACAATGTGCCCTTTTTTAAGGTAGTTCGATGATGAACGACTTTTGCCAAAAGTGATAGGTTTTATTTTTTATATCGAAAGAAGGAACTCTCCTGAATCGATTAAGCCGAGAAAGAAGATAATTCATTGTCCCGTTCTCAAGATATTTAATTTCAAAATTAGGTGCTTTTAACATTGATCTAATAGGAAAAAAGATATTTTCCTATAAATAACACGAGTTTGCGA
The DNA here is from genome assembly GCA_030770255.1 of Temnothorax ravouxi. Lineage (NCBI taxonomy): Eukaryota > Metazoa > Arthropoda > Insecta > Hymenoptera > Formicidae > Temnothorax > Temnothorax ravouxi. The sequence goes on along the minus strand of JASTWP010002498.1, from coordinate 15,133 downwards.
AAAATCTTTTGCCAAAAATGTCCGAACAATATATATCGATAGAAAGAGGACACTGTGAGGAAGCCTATAGTTGAAGGTGAACACGATCCACCGTACAGTTTTTTTTAAATTAATAATTAAAGTTTGGTTTCCGGTGCTCAAGCGCTGATTTTCACAACTCGAGCGTGACGACGTGGCAACGCCGCACGCTGGGATCGTCGGCGTAAGGTTAGGTGCACGTTAGGTGTGAGTGAGCGCAAAGACAAACAAGTGTACCAACCGCACGAACTGTTTGGCGTTGCCATGTCGCTGCCCTCATCTCGTACATGAGGGCAGCGAGAAAAATTGTTTATGTAAAAAATTACATGCACCTTGTGGCGAAATTACTGTACTTCAGTAAATCGCCATAATAACGCAGTAATTCAATCAAAATAATCTTCGAAGTAGAGCACTCAAGAGTTGGCACAAGTTGAAAATTATAGCCAAGCGACGCATTAACACACTTCATTTTAATTTATTTCAGACAAAATATTATTCTACAACGTAAAAATTACTTACTAATGGTCTTTTTACGTCGTTACGAAGCTTTGCAATGCATTATCCTATTTTTTTATGATCATATAAATGATTTGATAAAAAAATCATAAACATTGTTGTGACTTCGGCCCTTCATCATCGAACTACCTTAATCCATCTATCCCGTGTATTAGTCCGCAAACGGACTTAGCGCGGCAACCGACTCGGAGCGCCGAGCGGTGCCGAAAACGGCCGAAAGCCACCGAACGCAGCCGCGACGTCGGAGCGCCGTACTTCCCGAACGCTCCGTCGCTCCGTCCCGGCGCGCGCCGTTGCCGTCGCGTATACCCCCGCCACGCCGACCCACCATCGCGGGTATATAAACTGAGCAATGTTACTAACAATTAGATTCCGCCGTGAACCAGCAACCGATCCGACCGACTCTCCGCTGCTCACGAATCCCGAAATCCCACAGTCGAACAACCAGGAGGTAGAGAGTGCTCTCTGCCTCTGCCAAGTGAAGTATCTCGGCGGTTGACTCGAATTCCCATCTGCACCTTGTGACACCGGCGCAAACCAGGGTAAGAGAGTCCTTCTCTTACTCGCCAAGGATCTTGGCCACCCGGTGCCGCCCTCCGCTTCCGCGAATCGATACGCCAGGAGATAGAGAGTACTTCCCTATCTCCGCTAAGGATCTTAGCCGTTCGATATCGCACTCCTGCGTCGCGCGCGCTTAGCGCTACCCACCTTTGCGATACCGCGTCGCCTTGTACCCCGCGATCGTACCTCGCGCTTCAGCGAGCCCGCACGCCCGCCGATCCGCGAACTCCGTAATCTATATATATATATACGTATACCGTAAAAGCCGTCCACGCTCTATTATACGTAACCGCGAACTTCGGGATTGAATGTATTCATATTAAGTGAACAAGTTATACAGCAAATAATATACATGTATATACTTACAATTGTCTTTGAGTCCTCAGAAGTGCTTGCGCAAGCCATTTGGAAATGGAATCTGCAAATTCGGCATCCGTAGTGTGGCTATACTGCGTATGTAATCGAACTGCTTCTATAAAATAAGAATATTATTCAAATTTCTAAAAATATTATTAGATATACAAAGCGTTCTAGGTTCCATGTATTTCCTTTTATCTGCGTATTCTTTGACTAATATACTTAAACTTGGTTCAAGATTAAGATTAAGTAAATCAAAAGAAATTTGTGGATCTGAGATGTCCTGCATATTTTTTACAAAAATATTAAACTTAATAAAAATAAACGTACGCATAATTATTTTTGGAAGATTCAAATTCTTAAAGGCTAATTTTCCTTTCATCCCAACCCAACTATTTCTTATCAAGAGTGTTAACCATGATTTTCTTTAAGATGTTACTGGTCATAATATGCACAGTACTTCCGCCCACGAGCCTTAAGGTAGTTCGATGATGAAGGGCCGAAGTCACAACAATGTTTATGATTTTTTTATCAAATCATTTATATGATCATAAAAAAATAGGATAATGCATTGCAAAGCTTTGTAACGACGTAAAAAGACCATTAGTAAGTAATTGTTACGTTGTAAAATAATATTTTGTCTGAAATAGATTAAAATGAAGTGTGTAAATGCGTCGCTTGACTATAATTTTCAACTTGTGCCAACTCTTGAGTGCTCTACTTCGAAGATTATTTTGATTGAATTATTGCGTTATTATGGCGATTTACTGAAGTACAGTAATTTCGCCACAAGGTGCATGTAATTTTTTACATAAACAATTTTCCTCGCTGCCCTCATGTACGAGATGAGGGCAGCGACATGGCAACGCCAAATAGTTTGTGCGGTTGGTACACTTGTTTGTCTTTGCGCTCACTCACACCTAACGTGCACCTAACCTTACGCCGACGATCCCAGCATGCGGCGTTGCCACGTCGCCATGCTCGAGTTGTGAAAATCAGCGCTTGAGCACCGGAAACCAAACTTTAATTATTAATTTAAAAAAAACTGTACGGTGGATCGTGTTCACCTTCAACTATAGGCTTCCTCACAGTGTCCTCTTTCTATCGATATATATTGTTCGGACATTTTTGGCAAAAGATTTTTCGCAAACTCGTGTTATTTATAGGAAAATATCTCTTTTCCTATTAGACCAATGTTAAAATCACCTAATTTTGAAATTAAATATCTTGAGAACGGGACGGTGAATTATCTTCTTTCTGGGCTTAATCGATTCAAGAGAGTTCCTTCTTTCGATATAAAAAATAAAACCTATCACTTTTGGCAAAAGTCGTTCATCATCGAACTACCGTAAAGTATTCAGCTAAAAAATAGATTGATTCACATATATAGTGTTAAGCAATAATACCAATGGTTAATTATAAAATAATAAACACATAAGCGCAATACTGTATAAAATTAGCGTTTAGTTATTAGCATACAGAATAAGTGTACATACATGTAGATTAGAAAGTATTGGAAATATCGCTTGGAACGATACGCGAGATGCGTAGAGATGGACAAGACACTGATTATACAAGTTCTTATGCTATAGGAACTCTTTATTCTATTCACACAAGAACACAATACGTCTTGACTCCACGATGGTCAAGGCTCTTCTGCACACGACCGTGACGACCGCACGCACGCGTGGCGCTCCGAGGTGCGCGCCACACAGGAGCTGCCCTCTCTAGAGGCGGGAGCGCATCGCTCGTTCAAAGCCCGGCTCTCAATACTTCCTCCCTTTGTGCGAGCGACCCGTGGTCCTTCTCTAGATTTAGTCTTTATCTGAGTGACTTGTCTAACGAGATTACTTCTTGACAGGCTTCACTCATCGCTAGATACTCCGCTTGACATGTAGAGAGTGTAACATATGTGTGTTGATGACTTCTCCATGCTATCACATCTCCAAATAATTTGATTATATATCCTCCAGTGTATGTAGAATCAATGCAGTCTCTGAAACTAGCGTCTGTCAGTGACTCTAACTCATCTGTTTCATCTCTAAATATTAATCCTCGATTCGTAGTTCCTTTAAGATATCTGAAAACTCTTTTCACATCTTGCCAATCTTCTTCTGTAGGCTCTAGTTGTCTTCTTGCTAAATAGTTCACTGCAAAAGCGATATCAGGTCGTGTAGCATTCGCCAGATACATCAAGCTTCCTATAGCTTTTCTATAAGGTACTCTTCTAATTTCCTCTCCAATACTCTTTTCTTCCAATTTACTCTTTTTATTTTTATTGCTCACTTTTCTGGTGACCATAGGAGTACTCTGAGGTTTGCATTCATTCATATGGAACTTTTCCAATATGCTCTCAGTATATCTCGTCTGATGAATGCTCATATATCTTTCTTCTTTATTTCGCTCTATTGTTATTCCCAGAAAATTCTTGGGTTCTCCAAGATCCTTCGTCTCAAATATTTCACTCAATTTCTTTTTTATTTTCTCTAATTTCTCCTTGTCATTACTTGCAATTAACATATCGTCTACATAAAGTAGTACGACCACTATTTTGCCTTCTTTCCTCTACGTGAACAGGCATGGCTCATGTAGGTCATTTTCCAATACAAGTTTCTGAATCTCTTCTGAAAATCTCTTATACCATCTTTTCGGACTTATCTTCAATCCATACAAAGCTCTAATTAATTTACACACCTTGGTCTTCTTGGTGTTTTCATCCACATCTACTCCGTCTGGAATTTCCATATATATTTCTTCTTCTTCTAGAGTTCCATTCAGGAATGCAGTCTTTACGTCTAATTGACAGGTATATAAATTATACTTGTTTATTATTGCCAGTATAGATCTAACCAATGACAATCTCGAAACCGGTGCATGTGTCTCTTTCAGATCATACACGTTTTTGTCTTTACATCCTCTTATCACCAGTCTCGCTTTATATCTGGTTGATCCATCTGCTTCTAATTTTCTCTTGAATACCCATCTTGAATCTATAATGTTAGCTCGTTTACCGTCTAACATTTCTGTCGGTCTATCAACAAGCGTCCATACTTGATTGGTTTGCATAGACTCAAGTTCTTCTATTACAGCATTTTTCCAGTTTTCTCTTTCGCTGCTTGTCATCGCCTCTTCATATGTCGAGGGCTCTCTATGTAATGATGCTAGAAGACATCGACTCAATTCATCTTCGTTCTCTATATTCTGTTGAATATTTTTCACAGTAGTATAATTAGCAAAGCTAATATCTTCTATTAGTCTTCGCACATTAATATCTCCATTATCTTCTAGTTTTCTTTTGGTTTTACTTCTAGTCATTGGAGTTTCACTTTCCTTTCGTTCTTCCTTCTGTTTCTGTCCGTCTAATTGTGTTGTTTGTTTTCTCGGTCTTCCTCTTTTCCTTTTCTCTGGAATCTCTAGTTTCTGTTCTCCCTTTTCCTCGTCTTCTACGAATTCTTTCATCCAATTTTTATTCGAGTCTTTATTATCTTCTATTTGGCTGTTTTTATATACATCTTCATATGTTACCTTTTCATTAAATCGGATGTGTCGGGACTCTATGAATTTTCTTGTGCTTGGATGCCAGAGTATATATCCAGTGTCAGTATATCCCACCAACACACCTCTAATAGCTCTCTAATAGCTCTTTTATCGAATTTCGACGTAGGCTTTGGTACTCTTGCATATCCAATGCACCCGAATCTCTTTATTTGCTCAAAGTGACAACTCGCTTCTGGTGAAAACTTCTTCAACGGGATCTCGTACTCTATAGTTTTGTGTGGAAATCTGTTGTACGCATGCACAGCAGCGTCAACTGCCAACTCCCACATACTCTGGTAATCCCGAGTCGAACATATATGTTCTTACTTTCTCTTGCAACGTTCTGTTGAACCTTTCTGCAACTCCGTTATGCTCTGGAGTATACGGTGGCGCATAAATAGCTTCTATCTTTTCTCTATCCAGTACTTCTCTAAACGCACCTCCCGTAAACTCCTTGCCTTGGTCTGACTTTACGTAACACAGCTTTTCTTCTTTTCCTAGTAGATTTCTGGCGGATATTAGATACTTCTCTAGAGCCTCTCCCGATTCATCTTTTGTCTTCAGAGAGTAGGCTTCTGCTAATCTAGAATAGTCGTCTATAAATGTGATTATAAACCTCTTTTGTCCTGGATAGGATGTAAGTTTTATTGGACCCATGATGTCCGTATGTATTACCTGTAGTGGTCTCTGTGCTCTATTTCTGTTTTCTTTAAACGGCAGTTTTGCCATCTTTGCCATTATACAGACTTCACACTCTAATATGGAGTTATCAAACTTAACTGTCTCTAATCTCTTTTCTACTTTTTGTAGCTGTTTTAGATAATTTAACGACGCATGACCTAATCTAACATGCCATAACATCGCCTTATTTATTTTCTCTAATTTCTTTACTTTTTCAATTACTGAGCTTTCACACATTTCTTCTATATTCTCTATTTTCTGTATATCCTCTAACTTAATGACTTGCTCGAGTTCAGCATTATTGTATTCTATATTTTCGTTTTCGTTCACATTTGTGAGTTCTCCTTCATTCTCCCTCCCAATCGCAAAGCCAACATTATCCCTCTCATCTAACTCTCCCTCCGAAATTGATAATTCATTGGTCTGAATGTTTGCTTGCGATTGTTCAGGAAGCTCACAATGTGGAACAATTTCTGCTCTCTACATCTATACACAGCACATTCTACATTATCATTATCCTCTATATCGTTATTTTTGACTTCAAATTGTATAATCCAATTTGGTTTCTCATAAATTCCTTCAAAAACTATTTTATTTTTCAGTTTATTATAGACCTTAAACAATTTATCATCTAAACAAATACTAAAACCAGCCTCTGCTAATTTTCTCAAAGACAGTAGATTCTCTGATACATCTCCTGTTGCTATTACTTCTGTTAATTTAATGTCTTTCTCTTCTTTTTCTCCCGTTCGCAACAAAAGATCTCCTTTACCGTCTATTACAATATTTGCAAATTCATTTTTATTCGCACATCTGATAATCTAATTTTCACACCTTTCAAAGTTTGACAGAATCACGCTTTTATTAACAATATGATCGATTGCTCCCGAATCTGCTATAAAATTAATTAATTCTTTTGAATTATCTCTACTCTTTATTAATCTAATCGTACCTGACTCTGATTTATCTTCTTTAGCTTTGGCGGTTATTATTGCTTTCTTGCTTTCTTTGCTTTAGCCTTGCTGTCTGGTTTAACTATCTTTCCTCTATTATTTACTCTTTTGGTGCTTGTTTGTTCGGCTTTACTCGGCTTATTTTTATTAAAATTTGTATTTTTATACCTTTTTTTCTCTAAATCTTCCAGCCTGTGCTCCGGCGTTCGGACAATCGTCTCCTTTGTGACCTCTAACTTCTTGGCAATGGTAACAGAACCAAGCTCCTGTTTCAATGAGCGGGCAGTTCTTAGCCATATGTCCTAGCTTATTGCACTGGTAGCACTTTACAGGTTTTCCGTCTGCTTCTAATTTAGCTCTCTGTGTTCTAGCCTCTGGTTTCTCTAATTGCTCTTTCTCTATACTCTTTGTTTCTGCTTCTAACTGCGTAATAAATGATTTTATTTCATCAATATTTATATCTTTTTGAGTTGTTTGTCTTCTGATCAAATCGGCATTCCTCAGTTCTGGTACATTAATAGCTACCGCCTGATAGAACGACGATCTGACTTCTTGCTCTGTGAGAGGCACTGCGTCCTCACATGATTCATATTTTCTAACTATGGAGTCAAAGCGTTCGCAAAAATCATTTACTTTTTCATCTTTCTTCATTTTAATCTGATAGAGACGAGCTCTTACAGATGTATGAGTTACATTTATTTCATTCTTCTGTAACGATGCGCCTCTAAACCAGCATCGTTCCCGGCTACCACCCGCCGGAGGCCGCCCGGCCGACCAGCCGTCGGGCGAGAACAGGGAGCGGTGCGCCCACATTTTTTTAAGATACTTCACCGGCCCCGAGTGCGCGGATAAAACGCGGCACCGGGGCCTTCGCGCCACGCGGCAACGACAGCCGCCGGAAGGAGCCGAGCCACGCCGAAGGCGATAGCGCGTCGCGTGCCCCACCCTACGCACCTGATGACCGGCCTCCCTCCCATCTGACCCGCCGCGCCGGGGTATATAAGCCGGCCCTCCGGCCCGAGAACTCACTTCGTCTCCACATCAGCATTCCGCTATCCCGGACGAAGATACCTGACCGATTTCCCAAGGCGACACACCAGCGGGGTACGGAGCTCCGTGCCTCGACCGAGTACTCTCGGGTGTCCCCGATTTCCTTCACGCTACCCTGACGGCACGGTTCAACGGGGTCGAGCACGCTCGGTCTCGCAACGAGTACTCTCGTTGCCGGCACGCCCCAGGGCTCCACCTCCCTCTCCCGCTTCGTTGCTAACATCGCGCCGAGCGCATATGCACGGTCTAAAGTCGATCCTCGGACCACCGTGCATCGTACCGCCGCATCCCGGCACCGTTCACCGTTTGTAGATACCGCGCCCGCGACAAATTGTATCGCCGCGTTCCGAAATTCTCTGTCCGTCTTACCGCGCCAAGTGCCTCGGCACTGCCCCCCGTTTGTATACCGCGTCCGCGACTAATTGTACCGCCGCGTTCCGTCACTTCCTGGTCGTCTCACCGCGCTGAGTGCAGCGGCACTACCCACCGCATGTAAATACCGCGTACCTGTCAAATTGTATCGCCGCGTTTCGCCAGTTTCTGTCCGTCTTACTGCGCCGAGTGCATGCGCACTGCCCACCGTTTGTACATACCGCGTCCGCGTCCACGTACGCCGTTCCGTCCCGCCACTTTCTGTACTTTTTAAATAAATTATTTGATTTTCTGCGCAACCTGGTTATTGTTTCTGGGCCTTAGATCGAACTCCTGATCCGGCGAGCTAGTCCGCGTTCGATGACAAACATAAACCGTTACACTTTTTATATCCTCTTAATTTCTTTAAAATCTCTGATGGATCCTTTTTTTATGCAAAATTCTCTTATGATAATTTTCATCTATGTGATTAATTATGATATCTCTAACAAAACTTTTTCTCTTAGCAACTTTCAATTCAGAAAGATTTTCTGGACTTTCAATGTTTGAATCTATTACATCTAACAAATCGTTATTCATTAACTCGGATTTTAAATAATTTATCCAAAGATTAAAGTAGTATTTTTGCGTCAGCTTGTATTCTCTTCTAATATGCAACCTTTGATTGTTTAGTTCTGCCTCTATAGTGCTTTTAATTGTCTCTAAACTTCTATCCTTTCCGGCGTAACAAACTTTTGCTTCATTTAATTTTCTCTTTCTAGACTCTACTTCTAATTCTTTAACCGTTGTTATATCATTCTGTACTGAACTTTGCGTATTTTCATTATTTACCTCTAAACGTCTAATAAGTTTAACTTTTTCTTTCTCTAAGTTTACACGGGCGACTTCCACCATATTCTCCATCATCTCGATGGCCTTCGTCATTATCTTGTCCAGTATCTGCATCAAATTGTCCATTTTTGCGACCAATTTTTCTTGCTTTTCATATAACATTTTGGTTCCAATTGGCAGGACTGGACGGTTCTCTACCCATGCTTTGGTCACATCTATATTTTCTCTGACATTAGGCATGTTATTTTTCGGGATTGCCCCTCTTCTTTCAGTCTCCTTCTTTCTCTCTTTTTCTTCTCTATCTACTGTGACAGTACTACTGTCTTCGCTGTCATAGTCTACTAAAGCGTCTTGATTTTCTCCCTCCGTCGAAAGATTCTCTGTCTCTTTTTCCATCTATATCGAGATTTAAATATCAATTGAACATTAGCATTCCTCTTTTGACAAGATAAAACCAACATTCATACAATTGACAGATAATAATTTATCATTTCTATCACCAAATTTCTTTCAGCGACAAAATAGAAACACAATGCTTATGAGGCTATATAGAACACACTGCAATTCACAACAGCCCCAAAGCGAGAAACCACGCGCTTCTGCAGGACTATCCGCACGCGCACACCACTGTCCGTTGCGATCCCCAGCACTGCTGAAAAGATCTATGGGAGCTCGGGTTGATCACGCACGCGTACGGGGCCCATACAAATTTACGCGGCTTCTCTGAACAGTAATCAAGCTACACCGCACAGCAAGTCATGTTCAATCACCGACCCGATACACATCGATTTCAAAAAAAATAAACTCATACAGAGTCATATAGAGTTTTATACATACGCATATCATGTTTACACATATACCGTAATCTAGCCATCTAACATACGCATACATTTACATGTATCGTAATCTAGCCATCTAGCATCGATGCCATATTGTTAGTCGAAATCGATTATGTGTTTGTGCGCGCCCAGCAACAAATTCCGCGCGTTGAAAAACAAATGACTCGCGCCGTTCGCGATCGGACTTGCACGCGCACGTCGCTTTTCCCGCCAGCCTGTTACCAAGCGGCATATATCTATCTCTTTCCATCTCACATCTATCTCTTTCTATCTCACACATCTATCTCTTTCTATTGTACATATCCTCTTTTAATTTCATCATTCTCTACTTCTATCAAATATCAAAAGACTTTGTTTTCTTCTAACAGCATTTATCGAACGTTCTTATTAGCTGGGAATCTCTACTTCTGTACTATACTTTATCTCTATCTCTCAAAAGACAAAAAGAATTTGTCTCCTTCTAACTTTTAACGGCATTTATCGAACGTTCTTATTAGCTGAGAATTCTCTCGTTTTGCTCGTCAGCGCAACGAGGAATATTATTTACTTACCCTCTGATTTTCTAGATGCTTCTATTTCTCTTGTGCCCTTCACCGGCGTTTCACACACTTCGTACGCACGTTCGTGCTACGTTCCTCACGCAGGGGAATCGTGCCCTGGGCCCATAACCTATTGGAAATATCGCTTGAAACGATACGCGAGATGCGTAGAGATGGACAGGACACTGATTATACAAGTTCTTATGCTATAGGAACTCTTTATTCTATTCACACAAGAACACAATACGTCTTGACTCCACGATGGTCAAGGCTCTTCTGCACACGACCGTGACGACCGCACGCACGCGTGGCGCTCCGAGGTGCGCGCCACACAGGAGCTGCCCTCTCTAGAGGCGGGAGCGCATCGCTCGTTCAAAGCCCGGCTCTCTATAGAAAGCAATATACTCGTTTAATAGTAAATAAAAGACACTATTAAAAAATAATATACCTAAAATTAAATTTCCGGTTATTCAGAAAAAGTAATGACTTTAAGTTAAGATATTTTGCAAGCAAATATAGAATAATACAACATTTCAGAAACTATTACATTATATTTTAATATTATATATTTAAAAATTAAAAAAAAATACAATTTTTATATTTTTGCAAATAAACACGTTCTTTAATTTACTGCAAAATTCTTTTTTTTGCAGTACGTGTTATTTTTTCGAAATAATTAGCAATTTAATTGCTGTATTTTAAAAATAAAGTATAATATTAACGTCTTGCATTATAAAACAATTTAATAGCAAATATATAATATCTACATACCACTTTCTGTTTAAATTGCGATTCTTGCAGTTGCTGTTCGAATTCATTCAAGTCTTCTAATGATTGTAATGGGAATTGGAGATCACATTCATCATTGATTTCGTTGTCTTTAAATTGCAACTTTTCATCAAAGGCATCCAACTTATTTTCAAATCTCTCCTGGCTATACAGTATTTTATTCAGTTTATATAAAACTCGTTTTTTGAACTCTAAAACAGACCATTTTATTATTTTAGTGCTAAACTTCATACTAAAGTAACAATAACAATAAAAATACCTGCTTTCTTTCACTTGTATTTATTAAATTTTATAATTGAATTACCTTGATCAGACAATTTTTTTTATCATTATGTACATTTGTTGCTATAGTACGTTTGTTCTTATTGCATGACCCCATTACATTTTTTCCTGCTGGCTACGAGAACAATTATGTTTATTTATTGTTATAAGATGGTATTTATAAAAGTTGGTATCATTATTACTCACTACACTACTTAATGTGTTGTCGCTCATATTTTCAATTTCCTGCGAGGATTCTGCTGCATTGATCTCCTTCAACGGTGTGCCGAAAACAAACTTCTCTACTTGCGGGAAAGAAGGGAGTTCTTTCTTATTCTTTTTTATTTCTTTCTTATTTCTTTCTTATTTTGTTTCTGATAATTTTCTTGGTTTTCTCGTGCAACCTTGACCACCTCTTTTTCGGTTTCGGAAGAAGAAGTGTAAACTGGTTTTTTCTGGGCTTTTTCACGTCTCCTTTTCTTGTCCTGTTCTCTTTTTTCCCCAGACGACATATCTGTTTTATCCACATTGGATGTATCTTGTTCTTGTATTAATATTTCCATGCTCCTCTCATAGGTATCTTAATAATTTAAAACAATAGTAGTAATAAATAAAAAAAAAATATATATATGTATATATAGACATAATAATATTAAAAAAACAATAGTAATATATAATGAACATAATATAAATATATTTATATTTTTAAGTCATTTACCTGCGCTTCTAAACATTCTTTTTACAGGTAACTCTTTCCAATTACGTTGTTCTTCATTGGGCATTTCCCTTGTTATAATAGCCTTATTAATTCGAAGTTGCGTTTTCAAATGGCTAGGCCAAATACATGTTTGTTCAGCAAAGTTCAGCCATTGTGTAGGTACTATTTGTAGCCCATCAGAGAATTCCACAACCATAAATTTCTTATTGGAATCCATGCTCATATGCCAATAAATACTTTGGTTATTCAACGTATACCGTCTATATTGTAAGAAACTGTAAGCAATTGTAAGAAATATTGTTATGTATGAAACTATTTATTTTCCATGAATTAGAGAAAATATTGCAAACATTTTGGGATCATTCCCATAAGGAATTTTCCACGCTTTACACTTTAAGTCTGTAATCGGATATGAATACATATTGTCATTATTTATTCATTACGTTAATACTGAGCTCGTCAGATTTGCAAGGTAATTCATATAAGTATTGCACATATTTAAACTTTTTGCCTATTAAATAAACATCACCATTGTTATTTTCGATTATATTAAGAATCAAAATACATAAACCACTTTTTAAAAAAACAATAATTACTGTCTCTGTTACAATTTATTTCGAATTGTTTACTTGACAATTGTAAATATTGTAATCGAACACCATGGACATCATCAGATAGTGATCCATTATTATGCAAACTTTTGCACAAATATAGTTTATCGTTACTACAATTATTTTTTGATACCAAAGAACAAGTATTTTTAATTTTACTATATCTTCTGGCTAATTGTTGTAGCGGCTTTTCATTTTTTCTCAATAATCTTTTGATAGATGTCATAAAGTTTTCAAAACAAAATGCGCTAAAATGATCTAGCGGTCCAAAGATTCTTACATCGGGATGACATAAATGCAAATGATTATGGACATTATGTGAGACATACTGTTTGCCATATAATATTTCAAAAAAAATCACGAAATTATTGAGCAAAACTTCTGCATAATTTATAAGTCTGTCTTGGCACAGACTTGGACTTGCAAGTATTGTTATAGCTACCTGAAGTGTAATAAAATGATCATATAAGTCTTTTTTTAATATGTGTTTCAATACAACAGGTCCTGTGTATAAAAGGAAGTTTCGAAATTCTACAGCTTTCCACACTTTGACATCTCAGAGATCTAGGTCTTCTTACGAAGTCATTTGGCGTTGAATTTCTAAATGAAACTAATAAATGTGATATCTTGTTGATTAATCGTGGACTTAAACGTACAGAAAATGGTCCTTTTATCCAAAGAAGTATCATCTTTTTTACAACTCCCAAACACACAAGGTGCATGTAATTTAATGGAGTGTGCGATATTGGTAAAAATCTCGGAATATTATTCAAAATAGAGTATCTTGTTTGAAAATATTTATAACCATTAACAGCAAATGATTCATTTGTCCTTAAATGACATGGAAACCTTGTACTTGGAAAACAAATTCTATTATGTATATATTTCCCTTTAATTCTACATTTTGTACAACTAAAAAACCCAGTGTGGCCTTTTATACACAGAACAAACGCTTTTGCTGGCGCATCCCATATTAAACCGAATAATTTTATTTTTATTACTTTATCACCTGCACGGAAGCCTTTGTTTATTAAACGAGTTAAATCATTTACTAAACTTCCCAGATAAACATTAGGATCTCGAGGTTTTTCATATCCGAAATAAGCCCCAACAAGATAGACCGTATTATCTGTCGTATTTGAACATAAAATTGGCCATAATGCAGCATTTGATGATTTACCTAATGGCAAACCATCAATATTTATAAGTAAATAAATTGATTTCATTTCACCATTTTTTATTAGCATTTTTTCAATAACATTATCGAGACTCCAATAAAAATATTCTCCGTTACATAATGTGATTACATCTGTTTGTCGTGGAGTTTGTAATAATGTTCGCATTTGTAATAAAAAGTGATAAAATGTGTATTTCTGCAAGATAGTTAACAAAGCGTTACATGTATTATGAGGGACATTGTACGATACAGCCCATGTAGCTATATCATCTTTAAGTCTTCTTCAGTATTGTTTTTAATATTGTCAGTTGTGACATTGTACAAATTATGATCACTAGCCCGTATAACATTACTCTCACATGGTCCATAATGATTTACATATTCATTGTTTGGAAACAAAATCTCATTATCTACATTAATAATGGTGTTATTTATATCAAATGTGTGATTTTCATTGTTGGTAATTTCAGTTATATCTGAATCACAAGAATCTTTAATAGAAGTGCGGATAAGGTGCACTTCTTGTTTTGAAGATTTTTCAGAACATCCTATAAAATCAATATCTGTTTGATCTGCAATAATTCGTCTAATATGGCGTTTCGATACTAATAGTTTCCTTTTTCGTGCATTCTTCATATTTACTTACAATGACTAACAATGACTTACAATATTTACTGCAATATAGCAACGGATTTTGAGCTGGAAGAAGAATACAAGACTGTAACAAAATATCTAAATATCTAAATATCTAAATATCTAAATATCTAAATAATATCTTGAAGTAGCTTAAATGCTTGTTGATCTAAATGTGACAAAACGTGACATTCTGAAGATTAAGGAGTTACAGAATTCTGACAAAAGTAAAAATTAGGAACAATTTGGGAAGTTGTAAAAAGTTATAAATTGATAGGAGTATGAATTCTTTGTTACGTATTAAGTATAACATATTCTACAGTATCTTAGTACAAAAAAATTAGATTTTATATTGAATGTTAAAATTACTGTGTCCATTTTTTAGAATAGCATTTCTTAAAACTATAACCACGGCCTGTTTGTTAGCAAAACAGAATTGAAATAGGCATAATGATGTCGTTAATATGCAGCATAAAATCTAATTGTTTTATATCAAATTATTGTTAAACGTACGTAAATAAACGTAACAAAACATTTATACTCCTATTAATTTTAAACTTTTTACATATCTTCAGAATTTTTTAATTTTTAATTACTTTAAGGGGTCCTGTAATTCCTTAATCTATATTCCATATCAAATTTGAGCGCAAAAAGAGAGGAAATAGAAATTAAAATACAAATCGCATGCAG
>JASTWP010002497.1:0-41732 GCA_030770255.1 Temnothorax ravouxi | reverse complement strand
GTTGTTGATTTTACTCCTATTTCTATCGAGGTAGTTTTATTTACTTTATTGTTTTCTACGGTTACATCTTTTTACTTTCTAGTATAGTATTGCCGAATCGCCTTGTATGTGCGGTCGATCGCTTGTTCTTTTATTTCGTTTTATAATATAAATGCTTATTCCTATTATGCTTAGTATTATTATTATCGTAAGTGTCGATCCTACGGGATATATGACATAGGGATTTTTTATTAGGGTGTCTTGGGGTTTTTCCAACTCTTTATTTATGTCGCTTATGTCTAGACTTAATTCCATTAGTTCGTTAGGGTTTCTAATTACCGGTTCTAGTCTAATTTCTTTTTTCGCTTGTTTGTTGGCGTTTTTATTTTCGTTTGTTAGTGTTATGTTAAAATCTGCTAAGTGCATTTCTATTTGTTTCATAGTTGTTTGTCTTTTTGTTTTTATAATAATGTCGGGTGTGGTTAATTTACAATTTTCGTTTATACTTAGTTTTCCTGTTCGTTCAATTTCTACTTTTTGTTCCGCCTGGTCGTTACATTGAATCGTTAGCTTTTGCTTTTTTGGCGTCGAGAATAGCCACGTTTGAGGTTCGCTTAATGTTATCCATAAGGTTACGTTTGACATTATTTGACGTTTTTCGCAGGTGTTTATTTATCCTGGCGTTTTTACATAAACTTGCACCTCGCATGGTGCGTCGGCTTTTATAAAGTATATCGGGTAGTTTCGGTTACATACATATTTTATTCCGTTTTGTTTACAATCATTTAGATCGCGTTCCTCTAGCGTTATATAATTATGATTTTCTTTATCTATTGCTAATATGTTGTGAGTGATTCTTATAAATGTAAAAATATTCGCGTGGCTGTAGACAGGTAGTGGTGTCGTTTTTATTATTTCATACACAGGGTATGCTACCACGGGAAATTTGATTATCGTATAAATGTTCGGGTTATCGTAATACGCGTTAATTTCTACGTAGCTTTGTATATCGTTCCAATTTTCTAGTCTAACTTTAAATGGGAAATGAGATCCTCGCGTCAATTGTGACGTCGCTTCTTTTAATTCCGTTATGATTTTTTCTATTGGTAACAATCTCGTGAGTATAATTCCTTCTTGCGAATAAGTAAGGTAATCTATTGTGTGTTTCACGTCCTCTACTAGGTCTGTCGTAATTGTAGTTAGTATTAATAACTGTTCGTCTATTTCTTCTCGTCTAGCATATAGAGCTGTGTCCTGCTGTATTCTGGTTGTAACGTTCGTTAGCAGTTGTTTGTTGTGGTATAATGATTTTTCTAAAGCCTCCATGTGGCCTATTGTGGCATTTATCACCTTTAATTGCGTTTTCGCGGTGTGCCGTAGAGTCTGTTGCTGATTTTGTATCAGTTCAAGCTGCTCCTGTATGTTTTTTGCATCGTCGGCATCCATAGTACCGAACAACGTTTTGCTGATCGTGCCGATCGCATCTATTAAACCACGTTTGTTATCCTTTGTTTTGTATATCGTTTGTAATCGCGTTAATAATTGCGTTAATTTTTCGTTATCTTTTTCTATTGTTCGGAGGATGTTTTTGCACGTCTGCTGCGTGTCCTTTGCGATTATCGTTTCGCATATTTTTTCGGCTTGCTGTAGAAACTCTTGAAGTTGGTGATATCGGTTTCCTAGGGCTGCTACGTCGATTTTTATCGCTAATTTCCAGGTAGCCTCTACCTGTTGCAATTGTCCGGTTCTCTCGAAGATAAGGACTCATGTTACTTTTCTTTGAATTTTTCTTGGCTTGATTATGCTTTCTCCTTGCATTTTTTCTCTCCTCGCGTTTAATGTGTCTCTAAACGTTGGGTAGAGTACTTGTTGTCTAACGATAATTAAAATGAGGTGCATTTAGTGTAATCTGTACTTCGCGCCAGCGTCTTGTGACGCCTGTATGCGCAGCTATTGGCTGAGGGCGGCGCGAGCGGGTGCCGTGAGTTTGCCTGGTGCGCCTAGTGCGTGTGTGGGGCCCTCCTCGTCTCGCTCGCCCCCTCCCTCCTACGTAGAAACGGGGCCCTCCTCGTCTCCGAGCGAGCCCCCTCCCTCCTACGTAGAAGCGGGGCCCTCCTCGTCTCGCTCGCCCCCTCCCTCCTACGTGGAGGCGGCCTTAACACCTCCGGGCACGTGGGTGCTTAACCAGCCCTTGAAAATTTCGGTGGATGTGGCCACCGGT
Organism: Temnothorax ravouxi; assembly: GCA_030770255.1. Classification (NCBI taxonomy): domain Eukaryota; kingdom Metazoa; phylum Arthropoda; class Insecta; order Hymenoptera; family Formicidae; genus Temnothorax; species Temnothorax ravouxi. Next base: position 39,532 of record JASTWP010002497.1, on the reverse strand, counting down.
CAACGGGTGGTGCGGTTGGTTCGAATTTTTTCTATTTTTAATAATTTGCACGTACTTTTAAATATTTCGCTTAGAAAATTTGTGCCTCTATCTGTCAGGATTTTTTCTGGGATCCCGTACTCAAAAATTATCTTTGTGACGAATTCTTTCGCGATCGTATTCGCTTCTTGGTTCGGTACAGGTATCGCTTTACTGAATTTAGATAGGTTATCTTGGAACGTGAGGATGTATTTATTTCCGTTTTCGGTCACCGTCAATGGTCCTACTATATCTAAAGCACATTTTTCAAACGGTTTATCCGCGGTGTCTGTAATTACTAGAGGTGCTTTATTTTTTCGCGATAACTTGTTCTTTTGACACAGTTCGCATTTATTAATGTAGTTTTCGACGTCTCGTGTTAATCCTCTCCAATTATGCGTCAACCTTATTCGGTTTATGGTGCGTTCCACACCTTGATGTCCTCCTACAGGTGCATCGTGGTATTCGTATAATATACGTTGCTTCTCTTCTTCTGTGTATTTTCTTTCGCTCTCCTCTTCGTTGTTCTCTTCCTTCTCTATCTTGTTGATATCTGTCGGCACATGTCGACTCAGCGCATCAGCGTTTCTATTCTCTTGACCGGCCTTGTGTACAATAGTGTAATCGTATTCTTCTAATTTCAACCTCCATCGGATTAATCGTGATCCGGGGTCCTTTACATTAAATAGCCAAACCAATGATTTATGGTCTGTCACTATGGTGAATTTTGTTCCATAAACGTATGGTCGGAAGTGTTTCACTGCCCATACTATCGCTAGTAATTCTTTCTCAGTAGTATTATAATTTTGCTCGGCCTTTGATAGTACTCGGCTCGCATACGCCACGGGTTGATCTTGACCTATCTTTCCCTGTGACAGTATAGCTCCGATTGCGTAATCTGACGCGTCTGTCGTCACTACGAATTCTTGAGAGAAGTCCGGGTATCTTAATACCGGTGCTGTAGTCAATTTTTCCTTAAGTATGTTAAATGCGTTTTGTTGTTCCGCGTTCCACTCGAATTTGATATCCTTTCTGATCATTTTTGTGAGTGGCTTGGCAATTGCTGAGACATCTTTAATAAATCTTCGGTAATATCCGGCTAATCCTACGAAAGCCTGAATGTCTTTTACCTTTGTTGGTTTCGGGAAGCTTTTTACTGCTTCTAGTTTTGATGGATCTGGCGAGATGCCGTTTTCTGTGATCACATGTCCGAGATACGTCACTTCTTTCCGAAGGAATTCGCATTTATCGGGCTGTAATTTCAAATTATATTTCTCACCTTTTTAGTACTTCTATTAATCTTTTGTTGTGCTCTTGTAAACTTGCTCCGTATACGATTATATCGTCCAGATATACTAAGCATTGTAATCCTACCAGTCCTGCTAGAACGGCTATTATTGCTCGTTGAAATGTCGCTGGGGCATTTTTCAGTCCAAAAGGCATTCGATTATACTCGTAATGTCCGTATTGTGTAGAGAACGTTGTTTTTTTCTTTATCTTCTTCTTCCATCGGGATTGGTGATATCCCGAGGCGAGATCTAGCGTGGTAAAGTATTTTGCTTTTCCCAGTTGGTCTAGGATATCGGTTATGGTTTGGCAATGGAAAGGAATCTCCCTCCGTTAGATCGTTTACAAACCGAAAATCTATTACCACTCTCAGTTTTAATTTTCCTGATGCGTCTCTTTTCTTCGGGACTACTAGGCAACGGCGCATTCCATGGGCTCGTGCTAGGCCTAATAATTTTGTTTTTAACATCTCCTTTACTTGCCTATTCACTTCTTCCTTGTGTTTTTTCTGGCAAGCGATACGGTCGGACGTTGACCGGTACGCTGCCTGCCTTGTTGTAATCTTATGCGCGACGATGTCAGTGCATGTCAGTGGTTCTCCTTCCAAGTGTAATACGTCGCTGAAATCTCTGCAAATTTCCATAATAGCTTTCTTTTCTTCTTCATTTAAGGTTTGCGTGCGTATCAATTTTTCGACTTTTTTGCTACGCGGCATTGTTTCTTCTGCCTGGTTTACTTGATTTACTTCTAATCTTTTCTGCTTCTTCTTGCTCTAACTCTTCTAATGTCACTTGCGGCATCAGCATTTTGACTGTTTTTTCCGTCGTATTTAGTATGCTTGCCGGACATAGAAAATTTTCTGGCATCACTAGGCAATTTCCTATGAATACTCCCTGGCATTGTTTCTTCTGCCTGTATTATTCCTAGTGAATTTTTGTCGGTCGCGACTTGTACTATTGTCTCGCTTCGCGGTTTCAAAACCATTTTTTTGTACGGATATAATTTTTAGCGTGCTATTCCCTATGCGTATTAAGCTCGACTCGTAACTATATGACGCTTGATGCTTCTTTATAAAATCTACGCCTAGTATCCCGTCGTATTCAATCGGAAAATCATCTTTAACGACGTATATCGTGTGCTTGATCTTTCTATCTTTCAAGTCTATAGTTGCTGTAAATTTTCCAATCGTATGAGCTTTATGACCTGTTACTCCTGTAAGGGCCATTTTATCCTCTTCTATCATTGTCTCGCCTTTCAAGTGTTTTATCTTTATTATCGATACGGCCGCTCCGGTATCAAACAGTAAATTTATTTTTTCGCGCTTCGCTTCTCGCATGGGCAGAGTGATTAAGTCCAGCCCTGCATGCTTCTGCGGCTTGTTCGTCATATGTGACACCTGATACTCTAACGCTGGTCGGCGCTGCTTTGTGTCCTCTTTATCTTCCTCATCGCTATTCGCGGCTGAGTTACTGTCCTTTTTTCTCGGACCATTCGTTTTCGGGTGAAAATTTTTATTTTGTCCTCGCGGGTTATTAGGTTTGTTGTGATTTGTCCTTTCTCTATTTGGTCGACCATTTAACAGCCAACATTCTTCGCGCATGTGCCCTGCTTTCTTACAGTAATTGCAGACTTTATCTATCGCGTTTACGCGGGGTGTCCTATCGCCGCGGGTTTCGGGTTTCGGTAAGGAGAAACGGTTTGCGTATCTACTGGTACGACATTCCCTTCCGAGGTGCCCGTATTTCCGCATTTTTGGCATTGTATTGACGCTCGGTTATCGCGTGGTTGTGGCGAATACGCGTAATTATTTTTGGGACGCGGTGGATATCCGCTCGGTCCGTTTACCTTTTCTTCGGCGCTCGCTCCGGCAATCGCTTCTTGCAAGGTTGCGAAATGCTGAGCTCGGACAAGTAACTTGATCTCGTCTCTCAATCCTATTTGGTAATTCTGTAATGCCTGTTGTTGAATCGTATCTAAGATAGTTCGCTTGCTTTCTATTGTGTGATTTCTTCCCTCTATCATGGAGTCGTATAGCTCCATTGCTAGCTTATCGGTTCTTAATCCGAATGCTCTTGCATTTTCTCCGGGTTTTTGCTTGAGTGTATTAAACTCTAGTTGTAAGTGTGTTGTGCTTTTGCGGCTTAGATAGCAAACTTCTAATTCTTTCTTTAGTTGTGCGAAATCTCTTATCTCTCGCGTTTGAAAATCTATCATCGCTCTTCCTTTTAGCTTTGTGCATAACACTGCTTCTAATAACGTTCCTTCTTCCATAGGATTTATGTTTTTTATTGCATATGACGCGGCGCTTAAGAATTCTTGTAATTTACTCGAGGCTCCGTCGAACTCGGGTATCATATCTCGTGCCTCTTTTAAACGTAGATATCCGATAGCGCGTTCCGCTTGGTTCCGGATATCGTATGACGTTCGTCCGTACGTTACTTCGAACGGGAGGTTACTTGGCTCGCGTCTCGCGTGAAATTCGCGGTGTTCAAGATTCGCCGTTTCTAGTTGATTTACGCGATCTTGTAAATTGCGGATTCCAATTAATATCTCGCCGAGAATGGCATCTCTGTCGTCCGTATCGTCCGGTTGCAGTCCGGGAATTCGATTACGATTATTCGCCGGTGTTCTCCTTCGAGATAACACTCTATTTAGGCGGTTGATTTCTGCGTCTACGTCTTCTGGAGTTATCTGCGCGTCGTTATTTACGATATCATTCGCGTCGTGGTTGCTATTTGTTGCTTCCGCCATCTCGATTACGTTCACGTTTCTCGAGGCAGAATAATACTCTTGCGGATTAAATACGCTGCTATCATACGAGGTTAATGAAAACTCTCGTCTGTGTGTTAGCCTACTGGTCGTACTGTCCGCGTCTTCGGATTGTGTGCGCGCGTGTGAGGGGTGGAGTCTACTTTCGTCGGGGCAGTTATTTTGTCCTATCACTCTCGCGTCTAAAATTACAACGGAATCGTCGAATTGGTTCGCGTTCGATTACAGTGTTCGGGTGTAATTCCGGTTCCGATTCGCTTTCGCTTGAGTAGTACGCGTCTAAATTTTTACGCACGGTTTTGCGATTGTCACTTACGACTTCTTCGGTCGTTTGCACGGGCTTAACGGTCTATTTCTACGCGCTCGTCGTGACGTCTCGCTATGGAGCCACGATTGGTTTAGTTCCGCAGGTGGATTTTCGTTTTCCGACATCTACGGTAATTGCGCTTTACATAATTTTCTTAATCGACTTACATTACAGTCGCTAGTCGCATGTTGCTGGTCGGTGCTCGTGCCGCTTTATCTGTCGGTGAGCCTCCGTTGAGGTAGGTCGGCGCCTTCTCAGGTTACGCTGCTCGCTTGTCCCTTGTCGGCCGCTACCGTGTTGTTTGCTGCTGTTGAATCTGCCTGGCGTGTCTCCGTGTAGGATGTTGCACTGCCTCACTGATTCACTTGTATTTCTTTTTCAGTTGCCGTTTCGTTCCCGTTTTCCTGCCACTGGATCCCTCACGCTGCCACCATTTGTTGTGCCCCTTGTGGGTATGGGACACAGGGTTCTTTCGATCCACGGAGGAGGCGGGATTATAAATGATTACAACACACGACACTTTTAATAAACTGATAGTATAATTAACTCTGGTTGACCGTTATTACAGAAAATGCCCGTTACTGGTCTGCTCCCTGACTCCAATTGCCCTCTCGTCCTCTGTTCTCGTTCTGTTTTATCCATCTGTCCGTCCTTCGGTTTTGCTGAGTTGCTCGATCGGAAGGCCGGTCGCGCAACTTATTGTTGTGATTCTCCTTTGTCGCTTGCTCTCAATATATCTTTCAGGGTCTCGGTTTCTTAATTCTATTATTTTACCTCTTCTTACTTAATATCTATGTTTCACAATTCTTACTTAATATAATTGTTTCTCTTATCTTAAATTGGGGCCGTAACATATGCATACATATAACAAGGTATAGCAAAAGACGTCAGGCATTATTACTAAGCAGATAGTCGTACAATTTTTGTTTGAATGCGTCAAGGGTAGGTGCGCGACATATGCCAGTTGGAATATTGTTCCAAAATTCGACAGTTGAGCAGATGAAAGAGCGTCTATAAAATTCTGTGCGACATTGCGGCAGGATGAGAGCATCGGCTGATGCCCTGGTATCACGGGATACTGTATCGCATCTACGTTCAAATTTACGAGAAATTGCATCAGAGATTTCAAGGTTCAAGAGTTTGAAGGTCAGGCAGCCGACAAAGTATTTACGCCTGGATTTAATCTTGAGCCATTGTAGTTTCTCATAGAAAGAAGTTATGTGCTCATCCCGTTTTACCTGGAAGATGAACCGAACACAAGTATTCAGAGACCTTTGAAGACGAAGGTTGTGTTCGGCAGTGATGTCAGTAAATGCGGCGCAACAATAATAATCAAACAGAGGCAGAATCAGGGTAGTTATAAGCCGTGATCTGAGATGAGGCGGTAATAGGTGTTTGCAGAGCTTTAGCTGATGGAGCGTTGCATTGACTTTGGCTGATGTTTTTGTAACATGTTTCTCCCAAGAAAGTGTGCTCGTAATATAGACACCCAGGTACTGCACTACGTCGCAGTAAGGAATAGCCGCATAGTTAATGTAGATTTTAGGTACTTCATCCAAGTTCAATCCGCTGATGAATCTGGAGGTGCCCATGATCATGGCCTTGGTCTTGCTTGGATTAAGAGACAGTTTATTAGATGTGGCCCAGAGCGTGATGCTAGTAATGTCCTCGTTTATTCTAAAAATAGCCTCAGTTAGATTTTTTAGCTCAGTGTGTAGGTAAATCACCAGATCATCAGCGTAAAAGTGGTATTTACAGTGTTTAATGACTCTGCTGAAACCAATTAAGTAGAGGACAAATAAGAGAGGTCCCAATACTGAGCCCTGAGGCACACCGGTAAACACTGGACGCTCTGACGACGTCATCCTAGTTTTAGGATCACGCACAGCTTGTTTTCTGTCATCGAGATAGGAGCATAGCCATCTTAAAGCTGAGGTGGATAGGCCGAGGTCTCTTAATTTATCAATTAAAATATAGTGATTGACATAATCGAATGCTTTGGTAAAATAAAAAAAGACCGCAACTGTCACCATCCTACTATCAGCAGCCTGTCTCACATCATCAAGAACGCGAATTAGCGCGGACTGTGTAGAATGTCCTTTCCTGTACGCAGATTGAAATGGATCCAAGGCGCCTGTATCCTCCATAAAGCGCGAGATCTGCTCAGTTGCGATGCGCTCCAATGCCTTAGAGACCGCGCAAAGAATCGAAATGGGCCTATAATCACGCATTTCCGACGGGCATTTAATCTTCGGAATCGGGCATATGATAGCTGTCTTTCAAGTTCGAGGATAAACACCGTATGTCAGGCTGAAATTAAAAATATGTGTTAAAGCCGGAAGGATACAAGGTAAAGCCCGAATAAAAAGTTTGCAAGACAGTCCGTCAACTCCAACCGCATCAGATTTGATTCGTAGCAGAGCGTTTGCTGTAGCATTTTCTTCGATGTTACTCCAGTAAAATTTTGAGTTTTCGTAAGTTTCCTCGCCGAGATAGACGGGGTGGTGAATCTGCTGTTCGTCAGAGTTGCTTGCTGCAACATTCGCGAAGAACTCATTAAGTTCGTCCGTAGAGAAGATGAGTTTCTTATCGACATTTTTGGATTTTAAGAGGCCGAGATGCCTAAGTTTCTTCCATATAGCAGTCGGCTTGCTACCGTCTTGAAAGGCGTTCAGATAATACTTTTTCTTAGCAAAACGTACTAAGGCCTGAGCCTGATTTCTTAAGATCTTATATTTGGTGTAGTTAGGACTGGTCTTTCTTCTCTTCCAGACTCTTCTCGCTCTGTCTCTAGCCTTCATCACAGATTTAATGTCCGGCGTTGGCCAGGGAGCAGGAAAGTGCTTGGGCTGGATGTTTCGTAAGGGCGCATGCTTGTCGTAGCACTCAGTAAGAGCATCAGTCAGAAACGAAACCTTGCTGTCGATGTTGTCAGCCTGATAAAGTACATTCCAGTCATATCCTCTCAGATCATTTAAGAAGTCATCAATGTCAAAATAACGGAAATCGCGTTCGAGGTGGCGCTCAACTCTAACCCTGTATTTGATGTTTATAAGATCATGGGCAGACAGGAAACATGCGTCACATTGCTCGTAAGAAATCAATTTATCGGCATCATCAACGATACATAAGTCAAGATGTGTGGAAGACGAACGAGTGTGATGAGTAGGGGCATAAGAAACCAAGTAGAGGTTCATGGCTTCAAGAGAGAGAGAGAGAGAGATTGATTGATTGATTGATTGATTGATTGATTGATTTTATTTATGCCCTAGTCAAGACTTTAGGCAAATCATGAATAACAAATAAATGAACATATAAAACTAAATATAAAAAACAAAGTAATGTTCAGAGAACAGTATAATAGCCGCGGATGTACAATATGCAGTATATATAAAAAATAGAAATACAGGAGATACACCCCCAGCGAAGGACGCAATAGGTCAAAATAGAAAATGAAATATAGTATTAAAGCATGCTACTCGTCCTCCGCGAAGGATGCTAGAGGAAGCAATACGTACATACCTAGACGATCTCGCAGGCAAAACAACAAACAAAATTATAGCATAAGAATTAAAATGTAGCTTAACTTACTTAATGTATGTACAGTGAGTTGACACCCTTAAACTAAATTGCACTTAGGAGGAAGAGAGGCCCACGGTAGAACTCAGAGCCAGTTCTAGCGAGAAGAGATGATCGTGGAGCTTTCTCTTAAATATGGCTATGGACGACGATGACACCACGTCGTTAGGAAGCGAGTTCCACAAGTAAATGCCTGCGAGGTAGAAAGACTTGCGATACGTCTCAGTTCTATGAATAGGAACATGATAAGTGTGTGGTAGTGCTAAACGTGACGATCTTCTGATTGAGGGATCAGGATGGATGAAAATTTCGGAAAGATACTTAGGAGACATGTCATGAGCAATCTTGAACATTTCTATCCCGAGAAAGTATAAACGCCTATTTTCAACCGACAGCCACCCGAGTCGATGTCGGTAGGGCGTGATGTGTTCGTCTCGCCTTAAATTAAAAATAAAACGAATCGCACAATTAATGAGTCTCTGAAGTCTGGTGTTAAGCTCGTTAGCGACGTCGTTGTAGACGAGAGAGCAGTAATCCAACAAGGGCCAGATCAAAGAGGTCACAAGTTTTACGCGTAGATTATGTGATAAGGAGTTCTTATGGAATTTAAGTTTGTGTAACGTAAAGTGAACTCTCTTTGAGATATGTGTGACATGGCTTTGCCAAGATAAATCAGCACTCATGAAGACTCCCAGGTTTCGCGTCTCACTAACAAATGGAATGAAAGTGCCATTAACAGAAATGAGAGGAAGATCATTGAGATTTATTTGCCGAACGTGATGCCTGCTTCCAAGTATCAAAACCTTAGATTTACTGAGGTTAAGAGATAATCCGTTAGTTGCAGCAAATTGGGAAATAACTCCCACATCATACGCCACAAGCTGCAATGCAATATTCAGTTGACTAAGGAGACATCTACGATAGATTTGCGTATCGTCGGCAAATATCATGTGCTCAGTGAACCTGAGGAGGGCACCGATATCATTAATGAACAGGGAGAAGAGGAGCGGTCCCAAAACTGATCCCTGCGGAACACCAGAAGTGACGTACAGCCAATCAGATAGCTCCCCGTCCAGATCGACAACAGCTTGAGAGCGGCCCGTAAGGTACGAATGAATTAATCTAAGGGCCAGATCAGAAAACCCCAATTTCCTTAGTTTGGAAAGGAGTAGAAAATGACAGACGGTGTCAAATGCTTTGCTGAAATCAAATAGGACAAGAATCAATACCTCACCCACGTCAACGCCACTCTTGACATCGTGAAATAGTCTAAGAAGGGCAGACTGGGTAGAATAACCCTTACGATAACCTGATTGTCGATCGTCGAGAATATTATGGGAATTAATAAATTCCACGATTTGGCTGTGCAAAATTTTTTCGAATAACTTGGAGAGTTCGCATAGATTGGCTATAGGCCTAGTGTCCGAAGGAGAGGTAGGTGTTTTTACCTTGGACAGTGGGCGCAATATGGCACGTTTCCACATTGTTGGAAAATAAGCTAGTTTGAGACAACAATTGAAAAATGAAACTAGGAGATTGCCAATATGAGGCAAGGCCAAGGCAATGGCGTGCAGTGGTAGCTGGTCGCAACCCGAGGCAAGAGAAGCGGAAGAGGAAACCATTAAAGAACATAGATTTTCATGTGTTATCTGTGAAAAACTAAAAAGTGGTTCGTTGGGCTCTATAGACAAAATGATATCGGAAAATTGTGATTGAGAACAGGAAGGATAACGATTGGAGATAGAGGCATAATGAGCGTTCAGAAGATCACGAGAAAAGAAGTTAAGTGGTGAAGAGAGAGGTGATTCGATGAGACCAAGATTAGCAAGCTCACGCCACATTTTGGAAGGATCAGAAATAGTACTCAGTCTCTCCATATTGAAGTGCTCTCTAGCTCTTCTCAAGTCGAGCGTGAGTTCGTTCCTGAATAGCCTGTAAATATTGAAATCGTGAATGTTGCCAGATCTTCGCGCGATATTATAAAGCCGGTTGCGATATCGAATTCTGGAAGTGAGAGCATCAGTAAGCCAAGGCGCCGACGGACGGGTTACGCGAAAAGTGTGGATGGGAGCATGAAGGTCAAGGCTGGCAATGACATCTTTGGTGATTGTATTCAGGAAGCCGTCTATATCAGGCTCATCAAGATTCATTTGGCCAAAATCATTTGGGAAAGATGAAGACAACATGAAAGTGAGAGTTTGAATAAATTTTTGCTCATCGAAGTTCTTATAACTGCGTCGAACTAGGGTACGATTAATAAAGGACGGAAGTTTGAATGAATAAGTTAACTCAATAAGATCGTGACCATTAATGAAGGGAGCATCCGACTTGCGAAACGATGAGACTTTATCCAAATTGTCGACTATAAAAACATCCAACCATGAATTAGAAGAGTGAGTATGAAAAGTCGATTGTGACTCGACAATATTAAGCGAAAATTGAGAAACTATACTCCTAAGGTAAATAGATTCGTAAGATGAAGCAAGTAGATTGCAGTTTAGGTCGCCCGTAATGATAATGTTTTTATAATTATGCATAAAAGTGGTAAGAGTGTCAACATATTTACTGAAGTTACTACCTCTCGGTCTACGATACATAGATGTGAATAAAAGAGGTCCGCCTGCACTGCATCGAATGTCAAGAATGAGAAACTCAGGCTCATTCGAGAAGGCGGAAGGCGACGACGCTAAAACTCGCGCACGCAACGAATCGTGAATATAACAAGCTACTCCACCCCCCTCCCTGCCCTCCCTATCGGCCCGTAACAAATAGTATCCGGGGATACGCACTAAATCGTCCGAAATGTGTGAGTGAAGCCAGGTCTCAGAAATTGAAATGACGTGAAGAAAATTAGACGCTAAGAAGGCCTGGATTGACTCTAGATGGGCAGGAAGGGAGCTGGCGTTGAAGCAAGCAACTTTGATGCGATCGCACGAAGCAGGAGGAACGACATCCGCCCCAGCAGGTCACTTAAGCTCAGCTAGATCAGCCTCGGAGGCTATCGAAATTGGAGGCAGACCGTGGTCCCTGCGGACAAAAATTCGTCCGTCCCTGCTCCATACATATTTATAGGACAACTGCCTTGCCCTGACTCTTGTTCGACGTAACAAATTGTAAGTGTCCGCAGGAAGGAGTTCATTAACATAAATATGGCCAGAAATGTTTTTAGAAAAAACATCGCTGACGGTGAGTCGGCGTCTGCGGCGCATAACCCGTAGAATATAGTCTGAAATCTCTCGCGACTTAAGTGCAACTATGATCGATCTCGCGCTTACAGCGGAGTCAGCAGGAAGATCAGAGGCAGAAACAGAGGCAGGGGCCCCGTCGTGCGCCATGGACGCATTTCTCTGCCCTACATCACGAGTCTCGAGAACGTCGGACGCGAGCTGAGAAACGCCGAGCGCACGAAAAACTTTGGCGACAAGCTCACCAGGCGCATCAGTGAAGATACATGGAATGCTAGATATAATAATATCCGACGTTCGAGAGACACGCGATGCAGAAGACGACTCACAATCGGCCCGCTGGGAGCCGACCAATCGCGACCCCCGAGTCTCCAACTCCGCAATTCGATCACCATGATCCGCTACAACCTTCAGAACCTCGGGTATTTGGTCTAGCTTCAGCGCGACATCAGCATTCACAGACTCCTGATGGCTGATGAAGGCAGCAATCCTCCTATCGGACTCGTCCAACTTTGCAGTGATCTTCCGATCAGACTCATCAAACCTAGCGGCAAGTCTCTTCTCCGACTCGTCCAGCCTGGACAAGATCGACCGCAGCAGAGCATCGGTAGATGGAGACTGCGCGCGTGAAGCAGCCGATTCTCCGCTTGAAAAATCAAAGGAGTGCACACTCGGATCGATGACTGGTGTAAGAGGTGTCTCAAGTCAGGCAGCAAGAGATCTGCAGCACGCATCTGCATATTTGCATACAGAATAGGATTTTACGCAGCCAGGGTGGAACACTCTCCTACACTTCTCGCACTCGAGAAATTGATTGACAACCGGCTTCTTGCATCTAACACACACACGTGGATCCATGCTCAGCATGTAAAGCCCACGTCACACGATGAGGAAAAAAGAAAAAAAAAGAGGAAAAAAGGGAGAGAGGAAGAGAGGAAGAGAGGAAGAGAGGGAGAAAAGAAGAGAGGGAGAGAGGAAGAGAGGGAGAGAGGAAGAGAGGAAGAAAGAGAGAGAGAGAGATTGATTGATTGATTGATTAGGTTTATTTATGCCCAAGCATGAGCTAAAGGGCAAAGGTGCAATAAAAGCAAATAAAACAATATAATACAATAGTAACAAGATATAGTACTAAAAATAAGTAGCGGGAAATATCATGATACGCAGAGCAAGAACTGGTAAGTAACGAAATATAGACAAAAATGTAAGGCTTAAGAACTAACTTAGAATTACGCACGCAATGGTATCATTGCACTGTATAGTCGACGCAAAAAGGCTAAAGCATCAGCCAGATTATTAGCCAGATTCAGAGGCAAGCAAAAATAAATGAAGAAAGTTTTTAAAAGATGCGATGGAAGATGCAGATGTTATACTAGTAGGAAGAGTATGCCAAAAACGAATTGAGGAAAGACGAAAGGAGTGCAGAAAGGAGAGAGAGAGAGAGAGAGAGAGAGAGAGAGAGAGAGAGAGAGAGAGAGAGAGAGAGAGAGAGAGAGAGAGAGAGAGAGAGAGAGAGAGAGAGAGAGAGAGAGAGAGAGAGAGAGAGAGAGAGAGAAGTACTATAATAAAAATGGGTGGGAGGAAAGTGGAAGCAGTCGAGTCGTTAAGGAGAGAAGGGAGGAACTTAGGGGAAGAGATTAAATTAAGAGACTGGGGGATACAGAGGCAAGTGAAAAAGAATAATATAACAGAGTCAAAGTATAACAGGAAGTATAAAGAGTTAGAGAGAGACGGAAATAGGCCGCAATATCTAAGGAGGGCAAACATAGATAAACAGATCGAAGGGGACAGTATCAGAGCCCTGATAAATCTGAGATGTGGTAACATGGAATCGCGGAGAACATGTATTGGTGGGGGATGAGAAAAAAATGTGTTTATTCTGCAAGGAAGGAAGGGATAATTTGAAGCACTATGTGGAGGAGTGCAGCAGTATAAAGAACCGGTTTATAGAACTAGGGAGGGATAACAGGAAAAGAATAGATAGACTATGGAACGATAAACTAGATTACTAGATACAACCAAAGAAAAAATATTGAGGAAATTATATAGGGATAGGAAAAAGATAGAAGCGGAGATGAGAAAAGTTAGGTGAGAGCAGTAGTAATAAATAATGGCGAGCTTTAGCGTGAGGAATGATCCCGTCAAAATTGTTGTGATTGACGGGCAATGTGTGGATGGATGAGTGTGTTAAGGAACGTATTGTAAACCAAGTTCACTTCTTGGCAGCAGCCGAAGTTAAATAAATATTATTATCATATTAATTGCTAATTTGCTAATTTAATAAAAATTTAATTTAGAGTTAATTTGAAAAGTTGGACAACTTTTTAACGAGGTTACTTTTATTGCATTGTTCCAACTTAGGGACCCTCTCTAAATATATAGAGAGCTGGGCAAGCAGCAATATACTTTCAGTGGGTTGCCATCCCCATGACATCCGAGAGTTGGCGATCGAAATCTGACAAAACCGTCTTGGTCCTAACTGGATTTGAACTTGGTTCTCCTGCTCACTAGACCAGCGCACATATCTCTGCGCCACGATCGCCACGGCTTGTCCGTCGGTTACCCCAGGGTTGGCCTCTTTGTGAGGTCACTGTCGGGCGTGTGTTTTCTCCAAAGTTAATTTGTTATTGCTAATTTGTGGATAATTAAAAAATAAAAAATGGAAATTTTTTGCCATACCTGCTTATCACTACAAAATGCATGATATCAGTACAAAATTACCTTCTTCAAAAAAAAGTAAAAAAAGGCGTCAAGTACACGCGCAATGTATGTTGTAAATCCAAAACTCCTAAATAGTAGTAGCTTTATTTTTTCCTAACAAAATAATTCACAAAATTGCGTTACCTAACTCAACCCAAGTGATATGTATTTCAAAAAAAGATGTGAAATCTTTAAATTGCACCAATTGCAAAAAGAATATATCCGTTCGATCAAGAACTATCCCCGAACCCTATTAGTCGCAAGAGTAAATACTCTTTTCCACGAGCAGAATCATTCGCTACTTATACACTCGATTCAGGATAATTTGTACCACGAAAATATACAGTTTCAGATTTTGTACTCCCGTCGTTTCGTCGGAAACTACCTTCTAATTATGTTTACTGGTTATTTCTGTACGTTGAATTATCAAAAATAATTGTAGTAAATTTATTGCTAAATAATTAAAAAAACGGCGTTGCTAACTTCATAATATGAATATGAATATAGTAGAATGAAAACAATTAAGAAATAAATAGCAACTTGAAAGTTTTTAAAAATAATATTTAATTCTATTTTTTTTTACAATTTTGTGGAAGATTTGAGAAATCAATTTTTGTAATATAAAATAAGCAAATTAAAAATGAGACATGGTTTTGTTTTGAAAGAATAAGATTTGTGTTAAAGTATACGATTTACTGTTTTAATCTTCAAAATAGTCATGGGTCTTTCGTGCTTTAGCAATTTCAGTTATTAAAAATTTTTCGAAAACTGCACACGTTTGTAGACTGCTTCTATATGAGAAAAAAGTTAGTGGTAAGGATAATTCAAAACCTGAAGTTGATTGATATTAGGTTGTATTTATATTCTGAGCAATTAAATTTAGCGACAGACACAAAAACCCTTGAGTCCAGTTTTCGTTGATCAAAACACAAAATTTGGAAAACCGTGTTTTTTTTGGTATGCATTCATTCTTCTGACAAGAATAAAAATATTTTTGCAGTTTAGGCAATGTTGATGCTTTTATTCTTATTTATTCTTATAGAATTTGAAAAATATGTGCAAGAACATTGTAATAGAATTAATCCACTTTATTTTCCACAATTAGTTGATCGTCTTATGATCGATATAAGATCATTATCTCTTTGGACCAATATTTTACACAGAAAATTCGGTTACGGTCGCATACCTGCTTCTAGTACATCCTTTAAAAGTAAATTCAATATAATTAAATCTTTACTGTTAAAAAATTGTCCACTATTATGCATTGATTCATTTATTTAAAAACGTGTTAATTATTTACATAATATTATGAAAATTGTCGATACGGGTTCTGTTAAAGCGGAAGATAAATTCCATGTACCATTAACTTGCACACCCTTAAACGAGCCTATACTAATTCATCAGATACAAGTAATTCATGTTTTGCATGCAAAAATAATGACCCCCCAACAAATGCACATATTTGTTGTTTATGCCACAAATATGTTTATGCATTGCCACAATGTTCTTTATCATTTGGCGATGCTGAAGAAGGTTATGGCCAACGTCGTATATATGTATGATATGCAAAAATGTAAAAAACATTTTGACAAGTCGTGAAGTGGAGAATTGGCGTGGTTTAGAAACAGCAAAACCACATAAAACTAATGCCTTATGTCTCGGTAAAAGTCAACATAAATTAATAGACTGTTTGACATTTAAAAAAGCAGTAAAAGTAGTAAAAATACCTATTTTAAAAAACGGTAATAATTTATCTTTAAAATCTTTGAAAATAAATGATGACAATTATTATACTATCACTAACATTTGTGCATTCGACAGTATATTTCAAGTATTACTTGCTGCAGGACATGATTCAAATAATATAAAAATATATATGAACAAAATAGCAGAAACATTCTTTAAACTAATTATTAACTGTATAAATAATGGAATTAGTTTTTCTTCATATAAATTACGCGCGAAGATACTTTTGGAAATATTTTCCATTTCTAATGTTGGTGGCTGCAAATATGTGAATTACACGACAAATGTAGGATACCTAGCAATTGTATTCTCTGTTCAAAGATGTCCCAAGTTTCGAAAAGACATCTTGTTGTAATTCTGACTGCCCACTACGATATAAGAATTTAAGTTGTTTGTAATTCAGATAGATAAATCAAAAATTACAGAAGCATCAGTTACTAATAATTTTGATGAAATAATAAGACAGAGTGTTTACCTGAAAGGTGAATTGAAACAACGACGCTATCTAAAACAGGTAAATGATTTAAATTGTTCAATATTAGTAAACATAAAGCAATTAATTACAAAAAAATAAAGAAATGTATTGTTAAAAAAAAATATTAGTAGAAAGAATATAAGAATCAAAACGCGGATGTTGGGACACAAAATATATTGCACCAGTAGACAATACCTATTGCTAAACTGATTGTGAGGAAAATTAGATATTGGACCAAAATGTCTTTTTATTTTGTTTTCTTTTTTTACAACAGAAAAATTTTATACGTTTTGTCATCCGCACGTTTTGGTACTTCCCAGGCAGCAGAGTAACGTCAAATGACGTATTAATAACATCTTAATGACGTCTCTAACGTCAATAAATAAACGTCATTAAAATGTCTTTAGACGTCATCCTGCTACATGGGTTCTTTCTTCTATTAATGTAGTCTTTCTTCCATACTTTTACTTCCATATAATTATACTTACCTTTATTTTGAACTAATATTTATTTAATTTCCAGAAGATATTGTTGTTTTTGAAATCGTTTCATTAACTGATACTGACTTACAAATTAAATTGAACAAAATCAAGAAATTGTTCAAAAATCCATTAAATGGTGTAATATATAAGTTACTCGCCGTTGTTACATACAAAAAAACCATTCTAACAAAAGGCATACAAGCAATCGGACACTATACGCCTATATCACTACGTTTACGCGGCGAGGCTATGCGTTTACGCGATGTATACTACGTTTACGCGGCGAGGCTATGCGTTTAATTCACCTAAATTATCATAACTTACAAGAATTCACTCCGCGTAAACAGGGGTGTCTAGCCGTGACTTAAAGTACGATAATAGCAGTAACTTACTCAAATTAGCTAATACTTTCCTTGCTAATACCTCGCGTAAACGGCAAATTTGATTGAGTGCAAGACAGTGCAAGAGTGCAAGAGAGTGCAGTACAACAAACCCCGCGCGATATTTCAAAGCTACTTTTTATCAGTGTCACCTGGAAGTATCATTAATACGAGTGTTGATAAAAAGCAGATAACAATTGCAGGTTAGTTACATTATATGAACAATAATGATATGATTTATAAAAATAATAAGTAGCAATGTACCCCACAACCGTAACTGTCATTATATTACGCATGTTATGTACTATACATTGAGGTTAGAGTGCTGGATACCACATTAAATATTTTTATAACTTGACATTTATTGCGGCTGAAAAGCATATTTACATTAATTATAATGTAGAATTTGAACTGATAACCTCTAAATCGTATTACGGACCCTACGGACCGGAGAGGAACCTATATACTTCGCAAATGCGTAAACGGCTCTCAAAAAGTATCGCAGAATACTACGCACGCGTAAACGGTAGAAAATTATGTAAGTTACTACATCGCGTAAACGCATAGCCTCGCCGCGTAAACGTAGTATATGTGTTTAAGAGTAGGGCAAACATGGGTGGAATATAATGATCTGGAAAAGAGGGAAAGAAATATTAAAAAGAAATCTTTAATAACACCCGCTCTATTAATTTATAGTCTTTATGATTGATAGAGTTATATTTCTATCAAGAGACACGGTAGTGTCTCGCGCCAAGTATACGCGGAAGCGAGACCGACCGTGTCTCTTTTACGCGACGCGACGGGTTGCGAGTACCCGAGATGTTGAGATCTCGATAACGAGTGAATGGAAGTTCTAAGTAGGCTTGATCGATAGCTTGGGGTCCAATTAGGACTATTCCGCTACGTGCCCTACGAGCGGAGATATTGCGACGCAAAGTTCAAATATGGAAATTTTTTTATTAAGATAATTCCTCCTCCTCCTAACGCCGATCTATGATGATATATATATATATATATATATATATATATATATATATATATACGTATCACGTGATCAGAGAAATGTAACTTTCACTTTTTCGCCACTGGCGGCGCAGGTATCGCCAGTTTCGATATCGCGCGCGTATTTCGAACGATCTAGTAAATAAATTATAGGTCGATAAACTTATCGGTCAGGAGGAAGATTTCTATTTAGATAAATTAGGTATTATATATATTGAGTCAATTGCTTCATGTATATCTAGAAAGATTTCGTATCCTTATATCGTATTACCACAGCTGCCGAAAAAAAAGTTCTCTACGCTTGGCAGAAAGTGCCGCTAAAAAATTTTTAAGTCGATTCTTATGAATCAAGCTTGAATTCGATGTCTAGGTATCCCAGGTTGCCGATGACAAGGTCCAGATAGTGCGCTTCATAGTTTTCGGTGTCCAGGTGTAATAATACGTTGAATTCAATGTCTACGCGTTCCAGGTTGCCGATGACGAGGTCCACATAGTGCGCTCCGTAGTTTTCGGTGTCTACGTGTATTAATACCTTGAATCCGATGTCCACGTGTCCCAGGTTGCCGATGACGGGATCCAGATAGTGCGCTTCATAGTTTTCGGTGTCCAGGTGTAATAATACGTTGAATTCAATGTCTACGCGTTCCAGGTTGCCGATGACGAGATCCACAAAGTGCACTTCGTAGTTTTCGGTGTCTACGCGTATTAATACCTTGAATCCGATGTCCACGTGTCCCAGGTTGCCGATGACGGGATCCAGATAGTGCGCTTCATAGTTTTCGGTGTCCAGGTGTAATAATACGTTGAATGCGATGTCTAGGTGTCCCAGGTTGCCGATGACGATGTCTAGATAGTGAGCTCCGTAATTTTCGGTGTCTACGTGTATTAATACCTTGAATTCGATTTCCAGGTGTCCCAGGTTGCCGATGACGAGGTCCACATAGTGCGCTTCGTAGTTTTCGGTGTCCAGGTGTAATAATACGTTGAATGCTATGTCTAGGTGTCCCAGGTTGCCGATGACGATGTCTAGATAGTCATCTCCGTAATTTTCGGTGTCTACGTGTAATAATACCTTAAATTCGATTTCTAGGTGTCCCAGGATGCCGATGACAAGGTCCACATAGTGCGCTTCATAGTTTTCGGTATCCAGGTGTAATAATACGTTGAATGCGATGTATAGGTGTCCCAGGTTGCCGATGACAATGTCTAGATAGTGAACTCCGTAGTTTTCGGTGTCTACGTGTATTAATACCTTGAATTCGATGTCCACGTGTCCCAGGCCGATGACGGGATCCACATAGTGCGCTCCGTAGTTTTCGGTGTCTACGTGTATTAATACCTTGAAATTGATGTCTAGGTGTTCCAGGTTGCTGACGACGAGGTCCAGATAGCGCGCTCCGTAATTTTTGGTGTCTAGGTGTAATAATACCTCAAATTCGATGTCCACGTGTTCCAGGTTGCCGATGACGAGGTCCACATAGTGCGCTTCGTAGTTTTTGGTGTCTAGATGTATTAATAACTTTAAATCCGAATGTAGGACACGTAGATATCGAATTTGAGGTATTAATACACGTAGACACCGAAAACTACGGAGCGCACTATGTGAATCTCGTCATCGGCAACGTGAGACACCTAGACATCGAATTCAACGTATTATTACACCTGGACACCGAAAACTATGGAGCGCACTATTTGTAACCCGTTATCGGCAACCTGGGATACGTAGACATCAAATTCAAGCTTGATTCATAAGAATCGACTTAAAAATTCCCTAGCGGCAGAATTAAATTATGTCCTGACATAATAAAAATTCGTTGAATTAAAATTATGTTTAGACATAATAAAAACTGGACAAATTAAAATTATGTCTAGACATAATAAAAATTGGATAAATTAAAATTATGTCTTGACATAATAAAAATTGGAAGAATTAAAATTATGTTTGACATAAAAATAATTCCGCATTTTTATTATGTGTATACACATAATTTTAATTCATACAAATTTTATTATGTGTACACATAATTTGTTTTCCAATGATCGTAAAACGTATTTGTTACAATATCTATCCATTATTAAAAATCGATATGCGCGACAAAAGCTCTTGTATATCATTAATTATGTTATTATTTATTATATATATTTCTATCCATATGTTTTCAGTATTATTATTCTTACATTAGAAAAATTATTAGCATTTAGGGTACGAATCTTTTTCCGTTAGTTTGTAAGTTTCATGATTAAAAAGATCATGTCGTATTATTAACATATACCTAAAATTTATAGAATCGTTATTAATTTTATTATATATCTCAATTGCGCAAATCTTAAATATGTTTTGTAAAAATTGTGCATAATATTCCTATGCAAAGATACTTGTTTAAATATTTCTTCCTATTGCATTTAAGTATAGAAAAATATACACTTCTATGTGTTTGCACTTTATATTTAATGAGCAGGCAATTAAATATATATGATTCAATTTGCACTACGTTTACATGACACCGTTAATCGGGTTTTATAACATCGGTAGTTGTCAGGAAGAACAATCGTAATCATTCTTCAGAAGAATGGAATAGTTGTGATTGACTGGCCTAAGAACTACCGATGTTATAAAACCCGATCAACAGTGCCATGTAAACGTAGTCTATGTCTCTTTATTGACTGCGACATAGTTATATACTTTTAAATCTTTTTTTTTCTAAATTTTAATCAATTGAATACCAAAAACTACGTTATCATATTATATATTTTTGGTATGTAGTGTGCAAATGTATTTTGAAATAAAGATTATATATTTTCTACTGAATTATTTACACACACGTGCGGTTTCAGCGAATCATTTTTCGCTAACTCAAATATGTTTTTATTCAACTGTCAAATTATGAAAGATAATTTTATCTAGTTGTGACATTCGCTCGAATTCCCGAAATAATTTTCAAGGATGTGAGTACGAATATATATATCGTACTATTTAATATTTATAATTAACAGAAAATTATAAACAATGAGTTATGTATGAGAAATTTGACAGAATTGCTTTTATCAAATAAAATTAATTTGCGATTAATTGAAGGAAATAAAAGAATAAACAAAGGGTAAGTTTCAGGTAAGTTTCAGACACGTGTTACAGGTGTCCATCTGTAATTATCAAAAACATCGATACCTGTAGATATCGGTACATATACAATTGCGAACAACATTCAGTAAGACACGCGAATAAAAATAAATAAAAAATGTTACAGTTAATGACTTATTAACATTAATCATGCTATATTGCGATTATGTTTTATGTTGAAATTAAAAAATATATACAAGGTGTACAACTAAAAGGGTTACAGATTATTGTTTTTAAAAAACTAAGCAAAATATTAAATTGTTGTTTTCTTTAGAAATAATAATCCGTAACACTTTCAGCTTTATACCTTGTATATACTGTTTATAAGATTATAAGATATATTGTTTATAAGATTAAGATGCGTAACACATTACAAAAAGGCGTGATATCCGTACAAAAATACCTTTTTAAAAAAAAGGTAAAAAAAGGCGCCAAGTACACGCATAGTAGTGTATATGTTGTTACCATACCTCGAAAAAATATAAGTAACAAGTGGTAGACATAATCTTTATATCTCAAAAAATCTCGAAAAAATCTAAGCAGTAGTATCTTTATTTCCAAAAAATTATAACCCAAGTGATACACATCACAAAATTATGTTACCTTATCAAAAAGAAGAGTCGCGCTTCAAGTGATCTATTACAATTACAAAAAAGAAATGATATTGATGTAAAAATACTTGGCGCTGCTAGACCTCGAAATTTTAAATAAATAAGGACAACAATAAATAAAAATAATTCAGAGAAGAATGCGACGAGAGTAACAAAATGATTATCAACGTGTGTGCGAGCGAGTGATATGGGTGTGCGTGACGACGGCGAATAATGCGGCTTATAATTAAGTATAGGATAAGCTTATTTATTTATTTAAAATTTTGAGGTCTAGCAGCGCCAAGTATTTTTACAAGAAAAATTTATGTATTTTAATAAAATATTTTTATTTTGTACTGTTACCTCTGTCATTCTTTGTGATTAAATCTTTAATTCCATTGAAAAATACATATATAAACTTTGTATTTAAATACGAATTGTATTCCCTCGTTGGATTAAATATTTTAATAAAATATTTTTATTTTGTACTGTTACCTCTGTAATTCTTTGTGACCACTAAAAAATACACATGTAAACTTTGTATTTAAATATCTTGTATTCTCTTGTAAAATTTAAATAAAATTTTTTAATCTTATAAAATTGTTATCATACATTCTTTTCTAATTGACACAATGTAAAGATTTTTCAAAGTAGTGCAACAATTATTTTTTGGGGCAATATATATGTTCTCTCTGTAATTGGCGCTGTAATTTAAAGAGATATCACTTCTTTTTTGTAATTGTAATAGATCACTTGAAGCGCGACTCTTCTTTTTGATAAGGTAACATAATTTTGTGATGTGTATCACTTGGGTTATAATTTTTTGGAAATAAAGTTACTACTGTTTAGATTTTTTCGAGATTTTTTGAGATATAAAGATTATGTCTACCACTTGTTACTTATATTTTTTCGAGGTATGGTAACAACATATACACTACTATGCGTGTACTTGGCGCCTTTTTTACCTTTTTTTTAAAAGTATTTTTGTACGGATAATTAATACCGTATATATAATAATAAAATATAGTTTAAACTGATCATGTGAATCTATCCCTTATGAAAAAAAACTATTGAGATCCAATAATAACTGTTCAGGAAAACTATTGGCAAATATCCAGTAGTTTTTTGGCGGACTACTGAGAAACTATTTGGGATTAAGTATTTTATTCCAATAGTAACTATTCACAAAAACTATTGACGAATAGTTTCTTATGGAAAAATACTATTGAGATTTAATAGTAACTATAGACAGCCACTAAATAAAAAAGTAAAATTTTTATTTATTACCTTTTTTATTGTTCTTAAGAAGTGAATGCCAATATTTTTTCTATTACTGAAAATCTTAAAATCACAATACAATTTAAATTATATCTGCAACATTCGTTTATACTTTTGTGCGGCGCCCCTGGTGGAATTTGAACCTGAGACCCCTGGCTTATGAGTCGCTCATCTTACGTACTGCACCACTGCTACGATTAATAAATATATTTTTTTTGTGTATATATATGTTATGACCAATCACATATGAATTATTAGTTAGCAACTACTCACAATCAGTGACGAGTTAGAAAACTTAATTTAATCAATAATATCTAGCTACTAGGTCTTGGATCAGATCGACTAGGTTAATTTCTACTCGGGTATTCGCAAAACTATTGACTGCAGTTACTATTCAGATGTAAATAGTTACTATTGAACAATTATGGGCTTGAAGTATAGCCCCAATAATAACTATTTGCGAGACTGTCGACGAACGGTTGCCATTGAGTTCAGAATTATTCAGCAATTATACATTTTTACAACAATGTTTTTTACAAATAAATAATTGTGAATAAGTACCATTCATAAGTAGTAACCCCATCAGTAGTCAGAATTTATGAAACTATTGGGCCAATAGAGTATATTATTCGTCACTAGTAACACCACCAGTTGTCACATTTTATGAAACTATTGGATCAATAGTATATTATTTGTCCGTAGTAAATTCATCAATAGTTACAGTTTATGAAACTATTGGATCAGTAGTATACTATTCGTCGTATAGCAACGCCACTAAAAGTGTACTCTTCGTCAGTAGTAAACTGTTAAAAGTTACTATTAACGTACTATTTAAATCTAATAGTTACTATTGAAAGTCCAGTAGTTACTATTGGCTCTCAATAATTTTTTTTCATAAGGGATATTTAATTACCAAAAGTCACATGCATGCTAACGTTTGCACATTTTTGTACATGTCGTAGGCAAATGGTTATTTTAGGAAAATAGCTTCTGATTAGGCAAATGCCCTGCTTTAACGAAAATTACAACTTCTATAAAGCAGGGCATATACACGTGTGTGTGTGTGTGCCCTGCTTTAACGAAAATCACAACTTCTATAAAGCAGGACATACACACATGTGTGTGTGCTTATGATCGCTACATCACGTCGGTATGACAGGATTTCTAACCTAAGAATCGTCAACTTTAATGCTAAATATCTTGCCTCGCAGGGCAGAGCGACACTTTTTTCTGCCAGATTTGGTTGTTTTGTGCAAAAACGCGTCGAATAAGCCTAATTTCATCGATTTCTGTGCTGGGATAGCTAAACTGAAAAATTTCCCAAATACATGCTTCCTGGAATACCATTTGCCTAACAGCGGTTCAGTCAAATAGCATCTGCCTAGAAAAATAGCATTTGACTAGAAAAATAGCAAGAATAAATGGTGAAAGCTATTTGGTCAGGCAGATAGCATTTGCCTAGTCAGAAGCTATTTTCCTAAAATAACCATTTGCCTACGACATACATATTATTTAGCCGCATTTGTCAAAGAACCATACAAAATTTTTAAGTAATTATTACAAAAAAGGGGTCCCCCGTAGTTCTCGGCGGGGGAACAGGTGAATCGTGGAAAGGGAGCAAAAATGTGTCGAAAAAAGAATTTATAGAGGCGTGGGAACGTGGAAGAGGGATTGCAGGCGTGCGGAAGATGGAAAAGAAGAAGAGTAATTGGAGGCGAAGCGGGATATGTTGCAGAACGGCAGATATTTGTTCAAGAAGAAGAGACAGGCGTGAGAGGTTAGAAGCGTAGCGAACTGGGCGAGAAAAGATGTGGCACCGGAGGCGAGAGAGGTGGAAGTTGACACGCGTCGTTGCAACGGGTGCGATGGAGTTGTGTCGGAATCGAGAGATCGACCAATAGAATCGCAAAAGTCGGCGTGAGACGACGGGACCCCGACTGTAGCTGAGGCGGCGCGGGGGGCTGGCCCCTCCAAAAGAGTGGGTTGGTGCCACTGCGAGGCGTCGAGGCGCAGTCCGGGGTTTGGTACCAACTGCACGGGGTCGATTGGGAGATTGATTGTTGCGGAGACAATGAGGTCGATGCGCAATCGACCGAGACTGGGGGGCCAACCGTAACAGAGAAATGTCCGGCGATAACTCGTGGTCGGAAACTGAGGTACATGCGCCCATGTGAGAAAAATCAAAGGAGGTCAAAAAATTGAAAAAAGCCGACAAAATCGAAGGATGCCGAAAAATCGTAGGGGACCGAAAATTGAAGGAAGCCGACAAATTGAAGGAAGCGGAAAAATCGAAAGAAACCGGAGAAATTGAAGAAAACCGACAAATTGAAAGAAGCCGTAAAATCAATGGAGGCCGAAAAATCGAAGGTGACCGAAAAGTTGAAGGAAGCCGACAAATTGAAGGATGCCGAAAAATTAAAGAAGGCAGAAAAATTGAAGGAAGCCGAAGAGGAGAGCACAGGGACAAGGAAGAGGAAAAGCAGTTGCAGGAGTGGATGAAAATGGGGGTTGAGAGAGAGAGGATGAGAGGGTTTAAGATTTGTGAGCGACTTGTTTTTTTTTATCTATTGTTTTGAATGTTGTAGAAAGCGCTGAGTTTTGTAGGGAAGATGCGTTAGGAGGCGGGGAAGACGACCCAGAAGGAAGATAAGAGGAAAAGCTTGCAAGGATAACAGATAGAAAAAAAGAGAGGGAAGAGCTATAGGAACTAAATGGACCAGAAGGAAGGAGATGGAGGAAGATGTTAATAGGGTTAATAAGGGAAAGGGGTAAATAACTTTGTAAGGTCGCACAATGGCCAAGTTATTTGTTGGAATTTGAATGTCATCTTATAAAGGTTTTTGGAGAACGTTTTCCTGGAAAAAATGCCTTTCTTGGCTGAGAGCTGAAATAAAGTCGATATATATTACAAAAAGGTTAAACCTCATTAAAAACTTTAATTTTTACATATAGTTAGTTGATAAAGTAGTGAATCAAGTAGTGATTGATTCTGCTCATAGAAAGAAGTACTTTACTCTTGCGACTAATAGGGTTCGGGGGTAGTTCTCGAACAAACGGCGGGGGTAAAAAATCTAAAACTGTATATTTTCGTGGTATAAATTATCCTGAATAGAGTGTATAAATAGCGATTGATTCTGCTCGTGGAAAAGAGTACTTTACTCTTGCGACTAATAGGGTTCGAGGGTAGTTCTCGATCAAACGGCGGGAGTACAAAATCTGAAACTGTATATTTTCGTGGTACAAATTATCCCGAATCGAGTGTATAAGTAGCGATTGATTCTGCTCGTGGAAAAGAGCACTTTACTCTTGCGACTAATAGGGTTCGGGGGTAGTTCTCGATCGAACAGCGGGAATACAAAATCTGAAACTGTATATTTTCGTGGTACAAATTATCCTGAATCGAGTGTATAAGTAGCGATTGATTCTGCTTGTGGAAAAGAGTACTTTACTCTTGCGACTAATAGGGTTCAAGGGTAGTTCTCGATCGAACGGCGGGGGTATAAAATCTGAAAATGTATATTTTCGTGGTACAAATTATTCCAAATCATGTGTATAAGTAGCGATTGTTTCTGCTGATAAGAAAGAGTACTTTATTCTTTAGCTTAACAGGGCTGAGTTCAATTAGGGGTTGTTTAAAGCAGAAGGGATAAATATAGGAAGTTTTTTTGGGTGGTACAAATTAGTACAAATTCAGTCCTTTGCATTTCTGTCTTTAAATTTTATTTTTCTTTTTTTTTCTTGTGGTCCTGCTAGCTTAATATGGAGGTAGCAACGCCGCGGTTTTTTTTCAAAATGGCACGAGGTACAAAATTATTATTAATGGTACAAAATAATAAAAAATGAGTACTAAATCATCCACTAGGTCGCATTTAATTGGGGAAACGGCTGGTCTAGTGGGTAGAGCGCCAGATTCGTAATCCGGAGCAGGTTGCAATAGCCGGGTTCGAATCCCGCTAGGCCACTGATAATTTTTTCAAGAATTTTTTTAAGATAAACGCTGCCCCCCATCTAGCGGAGAGAAGGTATCCCTAGATGGAAACTGGGCTTCGTCTTTCGGAAGAGACGTTAAACCGTTGGTCCAAAGGGTTAAAATAAGAGGAGAAGGGTAGCATTGTGGAGGTTTGGGTAACGTTCCTAAGAAAAAACGCTTTGCAAACCCTGCGGGGATAAACAATAAAGATAGTTTAGGTCGCATTCAATTTTGTTGATTTGGTCCTGCCAACTTATGAGAGCTTGATTTTCATCCGTTATTGTGTATATGTCGTCAAGCTATGAAGTTTTTTAATTGTATCTCGTTGCTAACGAAGTGTTGACAATATGAAATTGTCACAAATTGCTCACAAATTGATGCTGTCACGTTGCAATCAATTTGCTGTTAATAGAAATATAATTCATATGAGTTCAACCCGACAAGCATAATGCTGTCTCACCTTGTCCCGAGTTTGTCAAAATTAGTTATATTAACGACAAGTTGTTTGTTGGCAACATAGTAGCAAAATCACAGCATTTGGCTATCTGGATTGTGTTAAAAATGGAAAAAAATTGTATTTAAACAAATAACTAAAAGTTATATAAAGATGACAATCAGCTAATATACTTTTGAAATAGCGTTCCAAGGTACATCAACCGTCATGTTCCAAGGTACATAGAAATCAATTATATTAATAAAAAATTAGTTAACAGTTTATATAAGGTTATAGTTATAAATAATTTACTACATTATTCTACATATTTGACACATTCTTACTAAAATTATTATGGCAGATAGCTATATCTTTATTATAAAAAATTACAAAAATTACAGTACAAATCTCAATAAATTTACTTTACGCGTCATAAAGTACAAAATTCGATATAATTTACGTATAAATAATCGCAACGACACAAAACTACAGATTTAAAGAAATTATCAAATAACTCAACAATTAGTACCATAAACTATCGCCAGATGCGAACATTATTCGATTACGACAGAGTGTTCCAACGTACAGCTGCTGTAGCCAACCTTAGCACCTTTCCCTACATAAAATTCAACGAATAATATTTTTAGGCTACCAAAATTCAGTCCTGACCGTAAAATGACGTTTTAACCCTAATTGATTGATTGTATATTGGTCGTATTTTACTTATTTGGCTGTTCTTCCAAAAACGTCCGTGCTCCGATTTAGGTGAAACTTTATAAATAGGTTTCTTTTAGATAAGAAAAACCAAAAGGATTTTTAGCGACTCAAAAGTTAAGTAACTTTTTTAACATTTTTAACCTACTGTCTCCACGCATACACTTTCCACGCGAGACGAGTTGCCACATAGGTTTACAACTTTCTATGCGTAGAAAGTCCATGTACTTTGCATGGCACACTATGTGTCTAGTTTAACGGTAGTGGAGCTCCTTGCAGAGGGCAGAACCTACTGTCTCCACGTATACACTTTCCACGCGAGACGAGTTGCCACATGGGTTTACAACTTTCCACGCGTGGTTTTTCAACATTCCACACAAACAATAATAGACTGTACATACAATAATACATAAGACATAAGAAAAAAATATGAAAAAATATTTAAAAAGTTGCTTAACTTTTGAGTCGCTAAAAATCCTTTTAGTATATGTCTTTTTTTATCTAAGAGAAACCTATTTACAAAGTTTGACCTAAATCGGAGCACGGACGTTTTCGGAAGTTTTGCCGCTTCCTCATAGAGAAAGCTTTGTTTTCGTGAAAAAATTTTATTTTTCAGTTTTTTGCCAATGTGTTCAGAATGTTCTAAAACGGCGAAAAATTACATTTTTTAAATGTTCGTGTGCGTGCGTGCGTACAGATTTGATGTCCGTGGTTGCTTTAACTTCCGCAAAGTTTGAGATATCAGGCTCAATTTTTTTTTTAATGTAGAGTATTATTATTGAAGGAAAGTTATTGAATTTAGCGATGATCGGTAAAGTGATTCTTTTTTAATAAAATATTTAATTTTTTGAGAAATAAAATCATAGAATGACTCTCGAGAATTAAAAATAAGAGAAAAAAAAGGGGCTATTAGGGTCGGACGCGGTTCTTCGAGCGTAGAATCAGTTTATTCGTCTTCTTGAAGTACATTGAAAATAAACGTTTTGGCTCATTTTTGAGCCATTCTCAGCATTAACAAGCGATTTGCCGCACGTTCTCCATGTCAACTGGTGAGCTTACAGACTCGAATTAACGTGTATTATAACGTAAACGTTTTTTTTTTCAATGTACTTTAAGAAAACAAATAAACTGATTCCACGCACAAAGAACCGCGTCCGACCCTAATAGCCCTTTTTTTCTTTCTTATTTTTGAGAAATGTCCGTGCTTGCTCCAACTTTCGCTAATTTTAAGATATCGGGCTATTTTCTAATTCTATTATATTCTACAATCTTTTCTACCTTTATTTCATATATAATTCTTTAAGATTTGGTTGATTAGATCCAGCTTTATACCATATGCGAAGTCCATACATGGACCATGTAGTCTAAACTTCCAAAATCAACATCGATTTAACATTGCGTTGATTGTAAAACCCCACTTGTGCTACTAAGCTGACCCTTCAATTCATAAAAAGGTTAAATTTAAAATAAAAAAAGTGTGTAGATTAGAAACTTGCACATCATTACATATCGCTGCCATTACTCCTGTTTTATTTCGCTTATAAAGCATTCTCTATAAAAAAGCCAAATAAATACATAATAAATACTAATAATTATGCATCAAATAAATACAAGTTTCCTCACAAGACGAGCTTTGTGAGCTAAATAAAAATAAAAACAATGGTAGCGATCTGTAATGATGGGGAAGCAATATGCAAGTTTCTAATTTGCACACCTTTTTGGATTGGTTCTGCCATGATTTGGCAACACCAATCGTCACACAGTCGATCAGTGGCCAGACTCTTACTTGAGGGTCTCTAGCTTTATCAACTCGTGAAAAAAAGATTATATATAATTATATATAATTATTATATATAAACATATATAATGAGATTACATATATATAAATATGTATAATTATATATAACATGACCACACATAGTCAATATATATTGAAAAAGAACTGTTAACTTCAATAGTATAAAGTATTGATAAATTATTGATAAATAGAATAATTGATAAAGTATTGATAAATAGAATAAAGTATTGATAAATTAAGTGTTTTTAAAAGCTATAGAATCAAAAGTGAAGTGATTTATCCCATATTATAACTTGGCGCTGCTTGGCGTGAGACGCTGCCGTGTCTCTCGATACCGTTCTTATACCACTGTTCGTCAAATTTTAAATACGAAAAACAAATTCTATCGGATGCCATCTATCGGATAATCCAAATTTAAAAGTGTAATAAATATAATGCACATGTGTGTTGTGTTATATTTAATCTACGTGGATAAACGCATTTATATATAATTTATATATAAATTATAAGAAGTCATATATAATCATGACAAATTGTATATGAAACATTATATATATTTAAATATATTTTAATCGCTTGTATAATTATATATAGTCATATATAATTATATATGATATCATATATATAAGTACGGTTTTGCTTTTTATATATAACGCTATATATGAAATTATAATATAATCATATAGAGTTGTATATACTTCCATATGAATCTTATATGTATCTATACATGAGTGGATATATGATATTGTTCATATCTAGTTATAGGGGAGACCGAGACAAAGTTGTCACTATTTTTTTTGGTGCCGATTTTTAACAACAAAACAAATAATTTTAGTAAAATGTGGTATACCGTTGTAAAGAGTAAACCCTTGGCTACAAAATTTATACGGACATTTTTGGTTTACGTCGCTTTGTTCAACTGGTATAGAGTGAAAACGACAAAGGTGCAAAAATTGAAATGTCTAAATTCCCGGGACGGAGTCGTCACTCCATTCTCGGATTAAATTTTAGATGAAAATTCATAATTCCGATCATAAAAAATGATAGAATACATTTTATTAATTATTTTTTAATAGAAAAATGGAAACATTAATTAAAAACACGATGGTGGAAAATAATTACAAGAAAAGCGCACACACTTATGTGCCCTACGTTCGCACATTTCTCGTCAGCTCTATCTGTCATCTCTGAGCACACGCAGCACATATTATCCAAGTCCTCGCCGGAATCCGACCACTGCTGCTTTTTTGACTTTGATTTTCGCTGGAAGCCTCCATGATATGGCTTGGTGACGACTTCGCCCCAGACACAAGTTTCAAGTTCGGTCGCTCATAAAATATTAGAAATCAATGAAAATAAAAAAACTTTACTGTATTCGTGTTCAGCATGCATTACTCTTCAGAATCACTTACTTTGAGATTCGGAGACACAATAATATTTAAGATATTACAAATTTTCTATGCACAAAAAATTTTAATTTCGAAAACACGTTTGCCTCGATAAGAATCACAACATGGCACATATAGCCTCATTAAACTCCGTTGGTCACGTGGGTACCATAAGCTGCGTTAACAGTATAGCCCCTTGCACAATAGGCGATAGCGATAGCGACAGCGATAAAGTTGCCGACAAAGCTACAGCTTCGTCGGTAACTTTGTCGCTGTCGCTATCGCTATCGCTATCGCCTATTGTGCAAGAGGCTTATTAATGGCGAGTTCACACAACATACAGATTTCGAGATAATTGCAATGACGACTCCACCCCGGTGACGACTTCGCCCCGGTCTCCCCTATTTGGAATTATACATACATATATGTCCATATATAATGACAGATGGACTAATGTATAATTTTATATAAAGTATCAAATTTCTTATATAATCACATATAATATATCATATAATTATATAATCTTTTTTTTTTGGACTTGGTTAGTGGAGCGTGTGTGTTGTGCATGCGTGTGAGAGTTGCGGATAAATTAACCGAGAGTTTAGAGGGAAATAGGAGGCGAGATAGGCGTTAAACCGATAGAAAGGTAGAAAGAAGAACTTAAATTTAAAATAGGATAATAGATGTAGCAGGGAAATATTAATTAGTGAAGGAAAAGAGTGCTAAATGTTTTAGAGAGAGGGAGAGGTTAGGTGACAGAAGGCGGGAGAATAACGCTGTGCGTTCCAAAAAAGAGCGAGTTTTGCGTCACACATAGAGTAGATAGCGACACTAGACGGAACAGTCTAGGCATATAGGCAGCGGTTAAGAATTGACTAGAAGGAGAGCGTGAACGAGTGACGTACAGGATGGAGGGAGAGGCAGGTGAGAGTGAGAAGGTAGCAATAAGGAATGAAGATGTGAATTCGGCTACAGCTTAAGCAGTGAGAAAGACTTACGAAGGAGGAGTTAAGAATGAGAGAAAGATCGAGCTCGATCAGCATACTGGAGTTTATGACAAGTGACAACAGCACGGCATGTGAGTTAGCAAAAGCTAAGAGGAAAAGAGAGGAGAAGAACAACTTGTGAAGGAAATTTTTAAGAGAGATAACAAGACTGTGAGAACGCCACCAGGATTAGACAAATCGAAAGAAGGAGTCAGTGCTGCAGGAAGAAGAGAGATGAGGAAGGAGATCCGCTATTAGCAATCCTGAGAGAAATTAGAGACGAGATGAGGGACCTGAGGAACGAGATGAGAGAGATGAGAGAGAAGATGAGCGTCTTAAAAGAGGGATGAAGAAAAAAAAGAAAGATAGAGGAAAGGATGGATAAGATAGAAGGGAGACTATCGAAGATCGAACGAAGGAGTGAAAACACAACGGAAGAGGCGACCGGCGGTAAAATGGAGGAGATTGTGGGAAAGGTGAAGGAGATGGTTAGGAAGAAAGAAAGAAATATGAAGAAAAGGAAGGAAAAGAAAAATAATATAGTGATCAAAGGATTACATAAAGAGAAAAACAAGAGCTTATTAATGGACACAGCGGAGACGTTTCTTGAGAGGGAGTTTGGTGCAAAAGCGGGCGTAAAGAAGATGCGGTCAACAGACAAAAAAGGAAGAGAGATAGTAATAGTTGAAATGGACTGCTGGAAATCGAAGGATAACATCATGAAGGTGAAAAAGAAGCTGGGAAGTAAGACAACTTTTATAGATCACGACCTGACCTTTGAGGACAGAGAAGTACAAAGACGAATAAAGGAAAAGGCATGGAAAGAAAAAACAGAAGGAAAATGGGTGAAAATAGGTTATAGGAAGCTAGAGGTACAAGGTAGAAAGTATGTATGGAGCGAGGAGGAAAATAAGCTAATAGAAAAGGAAAATTTCTAGATGGCTGCCAAGTTTGGAGAAGAGAACCAGCAAGTTATGGCACTCAAGATGACAACAGGCGAACAACACGAATGGAGGTCGGCAAAGTGAAGCAGCTGAAGAATGAAAATAGGCGAAAAATAATTTTTTGGAATGTTTCGGGTATCGAGAGGTAGGACAAAGATTTTTGAAATTACATAATATTAGGTTTCGATTATATAGGGTTATGTGAAACATGGTTAGAGGATAAAGGAAGGGATAGAATTAGGGGTAGATTGCCGGAAACACACAGCTGGAAAAACATTAACGCTGTAAGGGAAAGAAAGAAGGGTAGGGCGAAGGGAAGTTTACTGATAGGCATTAGCAAAGACTGGGGGTCAGATAAGGAGAATATCTAATTTACGTGCTTACGATATTCCGAGAAGAGTGAGAAGCATTTCAAAACGAGTAAGAATGACAAACTGATTTCTGTCTTGTATTATACACGATTATTGCGCAAGATTGCGCCGGTGTCTACCGGACGGGCGACGGGGCGCGTTACACAGAGAGAAGTACAAAGATCTCTTTTCATCTCCGCGCGATTGTGGAGAAAGTGAGTTTTGTTTTTGTAGCCCCCCGGATAGTTCTTAGTTTCGGGCGAGGAGGAACGCGCGGGAAGAGAGAGCCGGGAAGAGAGAAGTGCTTTTAATCCCGAACTTCGCCGCGCTGCTTCGGGTCGGGAATACTAATATTTAATCGGCAGTTTCAAGTACTGTCGCCGGTTTGCGCTTCGTAATAGCGGAGCGGAGCGAGCGTCGGATTAACGTATCTTGACGTAATGTTTGCCGTATGACGGGGATTCTTAGAAATCGAGATTTACGGCGCCGTGGCCGCATAAAATCGACGTACACGCCCCAGCGCCCGCGACCCGACAAAAATCTATAAAAGCACGCGAGAGCGTGCCGAGAGCGCGAGCTCCGTAACACGAGCCCGTCGCGTTTTCTGCGCGAAAAAAAAAATGTATCGCAGCTTGATGGCCCGCGAAATGCGACTCGCCAAAAAAAAAGCATCCCGCGAATCGCGAGGGACTCGCGACTCTTTGATCACGTAATTGAAGAGTGACGCAAAAAAAGGGACTGGTGTATTCTAAAAAAAAAAATAACGTTATCGTATTCAACGTGCTTACGGCTCATGGAGTTTTGTACCGAAAAAAGGTTGCCGATTGTCCTCCCTGGTGAAATCGCACGAAACTTTACTAATCTCTAGCCGTGTTCCCACAAGAAAGAGCGAGCCGCGATCGATTCTCGGACGGCACGAGCGACGTTATCCTCGCGGTTGAACGCGGGAAGAATAACATGGGCTAAAAAATATCATTGTTGACATTGCTATGGTTATTGACAAGCCATTAATTTGCGTACTTTATATAAGTTTCACCGTAGTAAATGTAGAACGGGAGAATTTACGACGCCGAAGAACTTCCTGCTCTTGAAAGCAAGTCGGTAAATTTACTTTCATACGTCGGCGTGGCTTGTCGTGTGCATCGACAACTTTGTAGGTACTTTCTTATTTAACGATAAATAAATCAAAGAAATATAAGGCTCGCAAAGTAGTTTCATTACATCTGGAACGTCGCAGTTTGCGTGCACCAAAAATAAAACGATTATTGATAAGCGGTAATGTTTGAAATCACCGCGATTAATTAACTTGTAAAATTATTTTTATTTTGCTCTTCAACAAATTCTAGATGTATTAGGCTATTCTCTTCCCCCGTTCTCTAAGACAATCTGGAAAGATTACGATCTCGCTTTGACAAATTAGCAACGGGCATCGAGTGTCGCGGCGATCGGAAACGTCACGCGGAGTCTCGTCGCGAGAGAGGCGAAGAATCCGAGACGAGAAGAGACGAGGCGGCGGCAGCAGCCGCCGACGAGATGGGAACACGTTTCGAGGGGGTGTTTTTGCAACGGCGGAAGTTTTAAACGCAATTACACGAGCGACTCCTTGGCGCCTCTCCACCGTGCCTCTGTCCTCCTCCTTCTCTCTACCCCTCAACCCTTCCACCCCCTCGCGATCCTCGGCAACCCTCCTCCGGCCTTCTCATCCTTCGCCGTCGCCGCCACCCTCACAACCACCACCCACCACTTCCTCGCCCACGAACCTACTTTAGCTCGTACTTTATCTTTATCTGTTTTCCACCCTCTCGCCCTCCCGCCCCTGTTTCCTCCTCTTCCTCTCCTCCTCGTCTCCTCGTCTCCTCGTCTCCTCCGCGCACGTCATTCCGCATTATTTTCATTTTATCGTCAGCAATCTTGGTTAATGCAATACCCCCCCGCCGTCCGAGAAACCTTTTTTATTTGTGCGTTTGAATATTCTATCGCGTTACCGCGCCGTGGAAACCTCGCGGCTGGTGAGGCGAGAAGAGGGGGGTGGAAAGGGGGCAGGAGGAAGGGACGACACCCCGGAACCCACGATGGCGTAGCCACTTTGCTTCCGAGCGATAAAGATCCTCTCGGCCTCGCCTTCGACCGACGTGGCATGAGCTCATCCGAACTAAAGGAGATTCTCTCGCACGATACTACCGCCGCAAACACATTCTTTTTACTTTTGCTTTAAAGAAAGGGGGATTCGTCGAAGGAACTCTGTCAATCGATCGAACCGGTGAGTCCTCGATCCTTTTCCCTTGATCTAGTTTTATGTGCGTGATACGTAACTATCATAACGAATAGCTGTCAACAAAAATTTCAACAATCACCTGCATTTAATTTCCAAAATTTTTCTATATCATCAAATAGCTTTTGAACTGTCAAAATCTAGATTACGATTATTATCATAAAAATACTTGTTTTAATTGAGTAGATGCATATTAGCGCTACATCTTAATTAAGTATTGTTGTGACGTTAGAAATGCTTCTAATCGACGCAAGTTGGACGTAGCGACAATTAATTCGAAATCAGAACTCGCGATTGACGCGCAGGCCACTTCCAGGAGGCGAATATCCTCCTCGAAGACCTTCTCGACGGCGAGTGCATCGATCGACGGGGCACATCCTTCGCGACATCCTTCAGAGCAGACGCGAATCGTTGTCGCCCACCGCTGTCGACTTACTTTCGCGAGTCACCGCGTACATTGGCCGGGCGCAAGACGTCGCTCGACGTGGTATCGATCGCCAGATTAATTTGTAGTCCAGGACAATGGGCCGCCATCTCTGCCGTCTCCGACGATACATCGAACCGTAACGTTACGACTGTTTCGTCCGGGCGCCTTTAGTACACCCGGTACACCACCTTCTCGCGGCGCGGGGCGTGGAATAAAACGGGCGGGATAGCGCGATGATCCTGCCGGGAGATACCGCTCGCCTTCTATTTTGCCTAAGATATTTCCAGCCGTGGATCTTATCTTCGCTTTCGAACACACTCGACTGGGCGAATGGCCGTACTTTTTCTTCCCGTCGCGTCGCCCGGGACGTAAGTGCTCGCGCGCGCACGATTTCCGTGCCCTTGGCAATAGAACGCGTCATATTTCGCGTCTGCATCAACGTGAATTCCCAAGTTCCATTTACGTAATTGGATAATTTATTTCACACAGCCGAAACGGGCCCCGCATTTAAAAGCGTCGTCGTTCAAGTTTACATCGAGAGAAACACAAATATTGAGAACGAGATGAAAATCTATCTCGCTTCTATTACTAATCAGATGCAATTAGATTTTACTTCGCGTTCTCGAAAGGGGAAGATAATCTTGTTCCGCGAAAGGTCAAAGCATATTAAATCTTTACAAACGGATTGCACACCCTCGGGTCGACGTATCTACGTGGCAGCTGTCCGTCGCTCGCCATTCCGGTCTTCCGCACCTTGACGGCGACGCATTCGGCCGTTTCGCGCACACATTTCTGGGCCTTTTTATCTGATCCAGACCACAATGCAGGTATCCGCCCGCTCTTATCTCCGCCGTGCCACACTTCCGGGTATAAACGGAGGAACGACGAAAGCGAGCGAGTTCCTTTAACGATTTGATCTCTTTGAAGATGCGATCCTCTGCGATAGTGAATTCTCGCCTGTCACTTCCTCTCCGAACGGTCTACTTCTATAATTCGACCCGATTTTTCGGCAAGGTTTTTCCTCAAGTCTTCACAATGCGCGACACCTATCTGCGCGTTTCCGGAAAATAAAAAAAAAATGAGATTGGATTGCTCCCTCTCTCGGAAACGAGCTGTTTATATTTGCAACGTTGCCTCGCGAAAGCGGGAAAATATTCAGCAGGCAGGTGTGAAATGCAAGCGGCGTGAATTCACGTTCGACGATCGGCACGCGCGTGCACCGCGCCACCTCCTTCGAAACGCAATCTCGCCGACAACAATGGAGTATAGAATTTTTAATACGCCGCCGGGTAATGCGAAACGAGGCGCGAGACAATGGCTCTTTCTCGGGACCGATTCGCGCTCCTTTATCTCGCCCCGGCGTTTCCTACACGAACCGATACAGCGGCCGTTGTCGTCGACGGCGAAAACTCAACGTCGACACCTGCGCGACGTATGAAAACACCGCGAACACATATCATTAACGCCGAGGTGTCAGTTCCTGGGCGACCGTTAGATCCCACGTAATTTCACAAGTGCGTATATCCTCTTGATAAAGTGGAGTCTTCTAAACGCTAGTCGCGCGAGAGTGAAGACAATAAAGTCGCGACATAACTTTCCACACTTGAAAAAAAGAAAAAAAAGCTAAACGTCCTACATCTAGGAGAATTCTGTATTTTATGATGTTCTCACTTCAAAGCCGCGAGCATTTCTGGCAGATCCGAGACAAAAGAAATTTTATGCAATGCACAAGGGTTACGGGCATTTTA
Organism: Temnothorax ravouxi; assembly: GCA_030770255.1. NCBI lineage: Eukaryota > Metazoa > Arthropoda > Insecta > Hymenoptera > Formicidae > Temnothorax > Temnothorax ravouxi. The sequence goes on along the minus strand of JASTWP010002497.1, from coordinate 1,589 downwards.
TTGCCGACTCGTTCAAATAATACTTATACTCGTATACATATATGAGTACATACATATATGTATAAATATACATTTCCCGGTGGAAATCTCCGAACCAGGCCGAATGAATCAGATTGACTCAGAAATTTCCGCGACGTGAGTCATCGACGTAAACGAAATTGTATTTCTGCCATCTAATGGCAACACTTGTGCATTAAACATTCGCCGAGCTGGCGAACAAATTCGTGCGCGCGCGAGAGCGCACGGACGCGTGACTCAGCCACACGCTAGAATGCAGCCGCTAGAATATATAAAATACGTAAAGACGTTCGTCGTGTACCGACGCGTCGATTAATCTTCGTGATATCTCGATCGATCCGCGCGAAATGACGGACGGAATCGCGCCGGCCGCCGCCACCGCCTTCCGTCTCGATATAAAGATATAAGGCGCTGTATTTCCGGTTATCTGAAGATTTTTGTCAGGGATATCAGACAGCGCGCGTTTTCGATTATCCGATATTACTTTAGAAAAGAATACACGATCCTGGCGCGCAGAGCTGCGCGATGCAAATTTCACGACACGCGCTATATGAAACTGATTTTATAGAAAATAGATCTCTTAGGAAACAGATTTCAGTGATAGATGCAACATTTACAAGTTGCGTAAGATTCATTTCAGTGGAGATAAATCTCAATCTCCAAATAATCTTAGATAAACTTACTATAAAATCGATTAAATATAAAAAAAAATTGCAACGCATGCTCACCTTTCTCGAAGGTAAAAATAAATTGCTAATTCGTTTTTCCACGAATCGGAAGAATCACTGACTCGGATTCAGTGCGGAATCACTAACAACAAATTCAACGTTACTAAACTGGACAGCCGGCGGACGCGCGCGAACATTTTCACGAAAATCCGTGCGCACCACGAAGGACGACGGGATATGTACGCGAAAGTCTCGCTCTTGATATCCCATTAGGCGAAATTATAAGCCGGCCGACTCGCGGGAATAAAAAAGGTCAGAGGGCGCGGGGAGAGTAGGACAGGGTAGGGGACAGAGACGCGCGTAAATTTCTATACGGCGATTACGGAGGCGGGGCATTATTGCATCTATTATTTCCGCAGGTTGCACGCGCCCATTATTCCTGGGGAGGTTCTCTCTCTCTCTCTCTCTCTCTCTCTCTCTCTTTCTCTCTCTCCCTCCCTCCCTCTCTTTTTTTTTCTATTTTCGGCTCGATGTCAGCGCCGGGGCGAAAGCGCCCGGATGTGTAGCAACGAACGACCGAGGGTTTCATCGGCGAGGACGGTGAGGACGGAAGGGGGATGAAGCGAGGGTGGAGGTGGGCCTGGGCTGCTGCCGGTACCGTAATCGAATATCCTAGAATTTAATTTCTATCGGTTCGTCCCGCGCGTCCGACTTTCATATCGCGCTTTTTTGCGACAGTCATTAAATCTAATTTATCGTGACGCTCGCGTTTTTCAGGCATGTGCGCGACGATCCCCCCCCCCTCCCCCCCCGTCCCGTTCCGCCGCCACCGAAGCAGCGGTGTAACGCGGCCTGAAAAAAAAAAAAAACGGGCCCCTTGGCCGAGTTCCCTCCTCCTTTTCA
>JASTWP010002496.1:0-41751 GCA_030770255.1 Temnothorax ravouxi | reverse complement strand
GACACCAGTCTCGTCGACACCGTGAACGTGTTCGGACGTGTTTCATCCTGAAAATTTTTTTTGAGGATTGCTGACAACCGCCTTTGTTACCGGAAACGTTTTTGTTTTACCGAACCAATTTTGCATCTCACTGTCACATGAAATCAAGCTAAATTGATCTTGGTGGAGATCGGAGCTATTATATATTGGAGAAGAAATCCGGCCATCTATAAGAGTGAGTATCTCAAATAAACGAGTTTCCGCGTACATGCGTGCATGTTACTAAAGGGTTATAAGTGCATTACCGCAAGTGCGTACATAATTGTAAAATGTACGTCGGTGTAATTACGCGAATGTTAATTAACGAGTATATTTTCTAATCGTGATAAACGATCGAGAACGATCGAGAAACGCGTCGTAAGGTCGTAAGTCGTAAAAGCGTTATGCGCAGCACATATGTTTGTCATCTGCGTGCCGCGTGGTGTGAATATTTCGTACGAGTGAGAAATAAAATTCTTTACGAAGAAATTTCGTGCACCATGTTCTCAAATCCCATTGGCCGCGTTCAGGCAACACAACTGTTGAGTGAGCGCTCATAATGATTGGTTCTTACACTTGGATCCGGAGAAGAACCAAAGGTAAGAACCAATCATATTAAAGAATCACTAACCGCTCACTCAACAGTTGTGTTTCCTGAATGCGGCCATTAACCGAACAGCAGTAACTGTGGAACGTCGAAAAGTTTGTCAATCTTTTAATAACTTTACATTGTTGTAAGAGTACAATCTTACAGAGCCTTCGGCCCCCTCCCCCGCACCATCCCGCGGTTAAAAGCGTGGAATTCGCTTTACAACTTAAAGTACATGCTAAGTTGTAAAGCGAAATTATAAAGTACATGCATGGGGAGGGGGGTGCAGGGGAGCAAGTGCAAGTACTGAAAATCTATAGTATACGTAACGTACACTATAGATTTTCAGTACTTGCAGTCAATAACGAAACGCAGCCCAAGACGCTTGGTCGTTCCCCAGGATTGACTAGTCAATCCTATAGGAATGCCCGCGTTTCGGGCTTTGACTATAACATATATATATTTGCGATCCGTGATCTACCCGGAGCAACGTGCTCAGATTTGATAGGCGCTTCAATCGGCAACGTGCTCCGATGTTTAGTGACTATAAGGTGAGTGGAGCGGATTAGCCGGAAGCCACCATGTTCAGGTAAACTTTTTTTGGAAATGAGCGGAATATATAAACTCCTCTTTAGGCCCAGTTTCACCAACGTTGATTGTGTGCGGCACGTGAGAGCCATCCTCTCCGCATACTCGCTCACCTTATAGCGCCAGAAGTTTACCTGGATATGACGGAACCAATCAGCATGAAGAACACTATCCGCTTTGCTTTCCGCCTGTTTGTTTCAGTTAAACTTCTTGCACAGTTCATCTTTTCTTCTTTTCTCTCCAACGTGAAAAGAAAAAGAGGAAAGATGAGCCATACAAGAAGTTTAGCTAAAACGAACAGGCCTCTTATTAGTCTGCTCCATTGATATATAGTATACCTATGGACTACGTGATCCCTACATGAAAGCCTTCAAAAAGTGTCCGGCAGAGTTGACTTCTACCTCGTTCCCTCTTTGTCTACACGCTACTGGATAGAAACAGACAGCTTTACCTCTACCAGTCGCTATCTCTTTTTTTCATTGGTGTGAGTCACCGGTCATATTTTTCTATACTTGAGCGCAGTCCTATAAATGTCCGTACTTCCTCATAGAGGAAGCTTTGTTTTCGTAAAAAAAATTTTTTTTTATTTGTTTTTCTGAATGTGTTCAGAATGTTCTAAAACCTCAAAAAATTGTAATTTTAAAAAATGTATGTATGTATGTATGTGTGTATGTGTGTATGTGTGTATGTGTGTATGTGTGTGTGTGTGTGTGTGTGTGTGTATGTGCCAAATTTACCGAAATTTCTATAACTCCAGAACTAATTAACCAAATCTTAACGAATTGTATATGAAATAGGGGTAGAATTTTCCGGGGAATGCTATAGAATGTATAGTTTTTTGTTACCAATGTTCTGGAAACCGTTTTTTTTTATTCTTTTACCCATAAGAATTAGAAAAATTAAAAAAATCGGTTTTCAGAACATCGGTAACGAAAAAATACACACTCTATAGCACTCTCCGGAAAATTCTACCCCTATTTCATATACAATTCGTTAAGATTTGGTAAATTAGTTCTGGAGTTATAGAAATTTAATTTTTTTACTCCAGAACTAATCAACCAAATCTTAACGAATTGTATATGAAATAAGGGTAGAATGTTCCGGAGAGTGCTATAGAGTGTATAGTTCTTCGTTACCGATGTTCTGGGAACCGTTTTTTTAATTCGTTTACTCGTAAGAATTAGAAAAATTAAAAAATTGCATACTTTGACACATTCTACGGAGAGAATGAATTTTTTTCGTAACTATCATGGCAACCATCGTAAAATATGGACTTTTCCCTGCAAATTAAAAAAAATTTAAGTCCGTACGATTTTTTTTCGCTGAGTTATGGCTTATCAAAGTTACCTATGCATTTTTGTGCATTCAATCACCGCCAACATTAGCATGACCTGATGGACACCACGGAAAGGTTGCTGGTCGGATTTTGTCCATTGTGTGTGTGGGTGTGTGTGTGTGTGTGTGTGTTTCAACAATCGTTTGCACATATGCGTTCTATTCATTGACAATTTATTATAAAAACTGGACACAAACTTGGCAGTTTCATGTACAATAGTAACTGTTTTTTTAAGTCAACAAGATTTTGTTCGGTATTGTCAAAGTCATAAATAAATTCATTTTTACTCACAAATGAGTCAGGAGTAAAAACGTCAAAATCCCTGTTACCATTATCACTTGCTGATAAATCAACAGTACAAATTTTTTTATTTAAAAATGGTGCATTATTTTCTGAATGATTGTTAATTAAATGACTTTTAAAAACATTTATACTTTGAAATATGTGACAACAGTCATTTTACATACATATACATAACGATTACATGTTTCAAATGTGTGAAATAAAAAAAAATGACGAATAAACAAATTAATATCTTTGAATTTTGCCTGACATAAATGGCAACGGAACATCTTGAATGATAGAATTACAACTGCAAGACTTATTTTCACGAATATAATAGTCTTAATCTAAATGTATATCTAAACCTTAGTTTGTATCTAATTTTAGTCTAAATTAACATACTTTATACTTTTTTAAATTCTCTTCAAATAATCAATTAGATTCATCACAGATTTATCATATTTATCCCATTTTGTTGTTCGCCCATAAATATACTTTTGTATAAATAGCCAAACCTGTTCACAGGCAGGTGGGTATTTGACGTTGAGAACTTTAGAAATCTTGTATAGGATGTCAACAGCCTTCAACGCATTTTCCATTTTATACATAATATCATCAATGATGATATAAAAAGCCTCAATTGCAGTTAATTGTGGACCTATTACAATTATATATGGCTGTACAGTGTTTTTTAGTTTAGCGGCTTTTTCTTGTCTTCAACGTTTTACTTTTTCCAACTCTCCTGTGATCTATAGCAATAAATTTTTATTTAAAAATTAAAAATTAATTAGTGCTTACAATATATTATTTTAAATTAGATCAAAGATGAATCTTTTCATTTATTAGAATATAATCATAAAATATCAATGAATTATAAACAAATATCTTACTTTAATATGATAAATAAAAGCATCCATTGATTCCGTTATAGTAGGTCGCCATATCTTGTTTCCTCCTGAGATTCTGACAATGAGTCGCGCATTAGAAGGATACAGCACATTAAAAATAACAATGCAGCATCTCTGTGTTCTGTACAACATAGATAAATAACAATCTTTACATCCATTAAGTCAATTTTTTAATTTTAAATTTGTATACAAAATAATATTTTATTACCATCTTTTTTTTTGTATAGTTGGATTTCTTCCAGTTGCTTAGCAAAAGTTTTATCTTTCATGACTCGATTTTCCAGTAATGTTTCTAATTTCTTAGACAAATCGGGCCACTTGTTGTAAATGTTTGATTTTTTATCGATTAAATTTAAAGCAATGTAATCAATATCCAACTAAAATAAGAAACAATATAATACAAATAAAAAAAAATTGTTACGTACAAGCATGTAACCGAGTTCCTGTTTGAGTATATGGATATTCATTAAAAATATTAGAAACGCTTCCTTCATGTTGTTTTATGAAACTTTGTCTTAATTCACGAGATCCATTTCAATGTTCTTTGATAGACGACCAAGGTGCTGTATTGTATCGTAACTACTGCAGGTGTGTTTTGCAAACACGCTTAGCTATAATTTATATTTGAATTAAAAAGAATTTGAATTTAATAGTTTTTTACAAGATATATTATTGTAACATCAATTAAATTTGTAACCTTGTAACCTCAGGATTAATGCTTGAATCAATATCTAATTTATCAATGTCCTCGCCAGTTTTCTTTCGTTTCTTCTATTATAAGTCCAATTTGTCGACATTCATCAACTTTATTTCGATAAAAGTCTGGCAATTTTTGTTTTGATACTTATTTTTGAGATGGTTCTTCAAATTTTGGTGGTACATAATAAAATGCCTGTAGCTTATTTGGAAACAAGTTCCTGATTTTTTGTGATAAAATGTCAAAATCGGTATTTAACAAACGAACTCTACAAGCATTAGAACGCATTTATGAAATACATTATTGATTTAAATATAACATAAAAATACGTTCTATTAACATTTAATCATAACATTTCTATCTCGTTTTCAGATTTTTGAAACATAAATTGAGTAACAAGAAGTTTAGTCAATTTTCTACGTTTGACTTTATCGAGTACGTTATGCTTCTCATAACATTTTATAATAATTTGTCCATCTATATAAAGTTTAGTAACAGTTCTTTCAAATTTTATTAAAAATAATAAAATAATTAGTAAAGTATTTATAAAATTAATAAAATATTTATAAAATTTTGCATGAAAACTTTACCGTAATTTGTAGTGATGTAGACTTAAAGTGCATGAAATTTTATTTAACTCGTTCTGATTGTTACTACTTTTCTTCGATTTTTTTTAAATATTGTCACATTTCCTTAATGCAGAACTCTTTCTCATATTATCTTCTTTGGTACTCAATATATCTCATGAATCGTTTAATACATTCCCACTGCTATGACAATTTTCGTAATGATAATCATCAATTAATGTATCATCGTTTAGACGATTTTTTTATGTATACGATGTCTATCAAAACAAGACAAAAACATTGTTGAATATATTTTTTTGACTATATTTTATATTAATTGTATATCTTAATTTTAATATTTTATTCTTTGATTCAAATTTTTAAGAAAAGAAGTATTTTATTTTGTATGCCGAAGCTTGAGCATCATTATTGCAAGATGATTTTAAAAACCCTATTTCTTTTTGCTTAAAATTTGATTCTTCACACTCTCTTTATGGATAAGAGACTTTGTTTTTACTGCAAGGGATTTTAATAATTGCTGATTTTGACATTGTAACTTTTCCAATTGATTATCATTATTGTTGTCTGATATTTCATGCAATTTTTCCTATATAAGGATAGCAAGATATTAATTTTTGTAAACACATTTTAAAATAACTATTTTTTGTTGTTTATTAAAATCCTAAAAATCATAAAAATTTTTGTTTTACCAATTTAATACTGTCTATCAATAATCTCCTTTTCTCAAGAAAACAGCGAATCTCTTCAATCGTAGATTTATTCGTAACACCTCCGGTCTCGCTTATTTTCAGAAACGCCTTTTTACCAATATCTTCTTCTAAGGATCATAAAATATAAGTTATAAACATAAAAAATATAGAAGTAATATTGTTTGATGATTCAACTTTATAATCTAACCTTGATTTACTTACAATTATTTAAATCGTATCGGTCATACAACAAATGCAAAACCGCGCTCATTTACTATACTGAAATGCGCACTTCTTCCCCTGTCGTTGATCAAAATAATTGTGAGAATATGATAGGAGAATTGCGACGGAATTATCCTTGTTTAACCAATAATGCCACAGTCCGTATTATTGCATCAATATTGACTGGATAAGGACTCATGCACAATGACAGAAATAAGAAATAAGAAATTAAACATAGAGGGAATTTATGGTTGCATCTTTTTTCAAGACCGTGTCTATAAATTCTCTTTATGTTTAATTCCTTGTTCTTTATTTTTCTCGTTGTGCATGAGCCCTACTGACGATTTGATCATAATTCTATTATTTCACAGTCACAGTCTCAGTCTCGACATAGACTAGAGTGCGTATTCTAATATACAGGGTGTACCAAACTTGACGTGCTACTTGTTAATGGCAGATACCTGAGGTCATTTTGAGACAAAAATTCTAATACCAAAATGCCGAGGCTATAATAGTTTTTAAGTAAGAAATGTTCAAAGTCGGCCAGGTAAGTTGTCTGAAATTCGCGCGCTCAGTCATGTCACATTGCACAGTAGTGAAGGTGCTTTCAAGCGCATGAATTCTATGATCAAAACTGATTTAATTTTGCATACGTATTGTCTGCGTTGTTGTAATTGCTTCTTATCTTTATTGTATGTGAATTATTAATTAAATGTAATAATATTAATAGCAGAATAAAAGACATGAATATTAATTATGTAAAATGTGATACGTATCGAACTGTCAAAACTGTCATATGTAATTTATCATAAATGAATGATGATTCTGGTGGTAAAAATGTACAGATAAATATAAACTAATGAATTACATTTTTGTTTATTAATAAGTGCTAATAAACAGAACATAAAATAAAAATACATAATTTTACTTTAATTAATAATAAAGTTATTTAATAAGAAATACATATGTTTCTAATACTTGTCTTGCTATTGAATTACATTTTAGTTTATTAATAGATATTAATAATAAAATTATTTATTTTTTATGTAACATTTGATAATTTAAAATAAACTTATTGCTAGATAAGAAATTACATAAGCTGGCCGTAATTTTACAAAATTACAGAATACAGAGAATACAGAATATAAAATACAGAATACAGAACATAATTACAAGAATACAGAATACAGAAATTATTTAAATTACAATTCAATACAGAATTTATCATTTAGATTAAAATAAATTTTTATACTTTATACAGCGTCGATTTAGTATCAATTTATGGGCTGGTATACTAAATGATACAATTGTGAGTTCTAATGTATTAATTACTTTAATTATTAAAAACACAATTTTCAATGTATTTCACTTATACAATAACTGTATACAAGTACGTACAATACTGATGTTAAATTTCAGATTGGTCTTTTTTTGAAATGCCTGCAAGGCTAACTGGAAATATTTATACAAATTTTTTAAGAAATTATTTTATAAATTTGATAGAAGATATTCCGTTAAACCAACGACAACAAATATTTTTTCAACACGATGGAGCATCACCACATATTTTTTTAAACGCACGCCGCGTATTGGATGCAAATTTTCCAGCGAAATGGATAGGACGTGGAGGTCCTATAAATTGGCCGGCAAGATCACCAGACTTAACGCCTTTAGATTATTTTTTATGGGGTACTTTAAAGGAATACACTTATCGAGAAGATATAAACGACCGTGAAGAACTTGGGGGCAAAATTATTGAAGGCAGTTGCGACTATAACACCACATAATAGAAATTGGGACAACTATATTGTTATCAATAATAATAACTTTTGTATTACCACATGACTTGCATCGAATAGTACAAGTAACTTGATGCTCTACCAGATTTCTTACATAATCATATTTTGTACCAATAGTAGTAAGAGTTTCGACAGCATCTCGTTTAACACCAATCGAAAAGTACTTTTCTAAACTTTTTCGTATTGCATCAGTATTCAAATTTCTCATTATTTTATTTTTATATTGATGTGCTAATTTACTTAATTATCTTGTTTATTAATATTAAGCAACTTTTTTCTAAAAATACTTAAATGCAATGAGCATTGTAATACTGCATTTGCACAGTGCGAATCTCTATCTGTATTTTCAAAAGCACGTATCTTCCAAGCAGTAATTTGTCGAGCTTCTTGATCTGACTTTTGAACGGAAGCAATTCTTTTCGACAATGTTCACGGACATCTTTTACTTTTTGAAAACGTTTTTTTGAAATAATAGATAATTATTTGTGCTTGTGGTATAAAATTTTTGTTTTAGCCGATTATATTCGATAATAGCTCTTTCACTAGCTGTTACAGATAAAAGATCAAAATTAATTAAATGCGTCCATCCAGAGAAGTTACTCGGGATAACGCAACATATATTTGACCACAACTAAATACAGAATTACCTTTATCTATAACAGCGTTTTACAAGCTTGTTACGTCAAGACCCCGGAATTTAAGTATATTTGGTTCGAGGGATAGCGAAGGAAAGGCTATCCGAGGGAGGGGGTATGGGAAGACGTAACGTGAGCTTATGGTATCTCGGAGTCACGCTAGAAGGGCACGTGGCTCGAGTCGAATGCACAATTTTAGGGAAACTTGAGTCGTGGGTCAACGTCCAGAAGGGACGCTATTACGCCTACTGAAAGTTTCGTGCACTCGCGGTCCTTATTTCGGTCAAGGATATAATCCCTATTACCGGGGATCGGACCTTGTGCGATTTAGAGAGGTAGTAAGAGGTGAGGTCTTAAATTAAATAACGAAAAGGCAATATCATTTAAAAACTATTATACATTTATTACAATTCAAAAGAACAAAGAAGTGATCATGGTATTACATAAATGCGTGTGAGTGTGGAGTGTGTGTGTTACGATGGTACGGAGGAGATCGAGCAGGCTTCTAAATTAAATTGATATCCTGCTCCCCAGAATACATTGGTAAGCGAATTAGTATTTTACATTAAATTGAGGAGAATGAGTATGGGTTGCGTGGAGATATAGAAAAAGATTGTATAAAATAATAAACGTTAATTTGGTAACATAATTAGTAGTGTAAACTATCCAGACGGTTTCGTAAGAATATGGTTAAGCTACAATATGCACCAAAATTAGTTTATAAATTTATACATTCATATACTATTTCTATAGTAGGGGATGGGGATCGCGGGGAGAATTCCTCGAGTACTTTGATACTCGAGTTGGAGAAGGAGGGAGAGGGTGATCGGTCACGGTGGAGGGTGGTGGAGCAAGAGGGAGAAGGAATTTCGTCGAAAGGAACAGGGGAGAAGTTACAGGGTGATTTCTCCCGGAACTCCGCAAGTTCCTCGGAAGGAACTGGAGAGTAGGAAGGTTCAAAAAGGGGGGAAGATTCTGGGGTATCGGGGAACACCCGATACGCAAGGGAACAACAGGCAGGTGAGGGAGATCGGGAAGAGGGAGAATCGGGGATAGCGAGTTCGATATGCGGAGACCGTTCGGGTCTTAGAAATGAAGCTAGGAACTGTCGCTCCACTATGCGGGCGCGCCTGTTCCAAATTAGCCGATTGCGGATAGTTATTCCCAAAGACTTGCGGTGGTGAATTTTCGACTTTACTAAAATTATTTTATGATTTTGAATTTGAAAAAAAGGGGGAGTTTTAAAGGCAATTATATATATATATATATATATATATTCATATATATACGTGTCCTCGTGTATGGTATTCACACATATATATATGTATACTGTAAGAATGTATATAGATAACCGAGCGGGTATCTCGGACTTACTATTGCTGGCGGTGTTCTCGGGACGTGAAACGTATAATTGGGGCAGTGATGCTGATTAGTGATTGACTCTGGACCCTTGGTTCGAGTTGGTACTGCGAGGTGATGGACATGCACACAGAGTTTACTCGCGATTGTTAATTGAAATCGCGGGAGCAACAGAAATTCTGTTCGAGTAAATATAGTTGAAAATGCCTCGGACTGGATCAGAAGTGACTCCAAGTGCGCAAAGTCGCGATTTTTATACAAAATTAAGGAGGCGGGATTATGTTTTGATCCGATTTGATTGGGTGGAGTTCTCTTCTGGTCGTGACGTAGGTTTCAATTTTCCGCCTATCTCGTGGCGAGTTTCCCCAAAAATCGTCATTGCCTATGAGCAATTTCTAATTAGCGGCTATTCATTGGCGAGTACGTTATCATCTTGCCCTTTGACAGTCCCTTCCAGAGGCTTAATTTTATCAATCGCCGCGAGGCGTGGGTCTTAGGTCAAATTTGCGTTTCACGGAAAAGCGTGAGATCAGCCCTCCCGTGACCCGAGAGGTCACCCAGATTCTTATGGCGTTACTAATTTATTGCGCCCTATGCCCCGAAATTTCAAGATAATTGAAATTTCGTGGTTTATTTCGTGGAAATTAGATGGAATGCGACAAACAAGTCTATAATTTGTCTATTTTATTAGGCTCGAGTCTTCTGGAAGGTTTCGTCATTTCTTATTTAATGAGCGATGACAGTTGGAGTGCATCCGCTTCGTCAATTGATAACCGCTATTTTATGGTTTCCGTATGTTTCGTGTGATGAAATGAATGATTCCACGAAAGAAAGAAATCGTGGAGTCGACAGGACGTAACAAGCTTAATCCTTGGCTTTTATGAATGGTGATCCCATAATTCAAAGATAATGGAAATTGTTTTCCAATAACATACGCATTATCCATTACTTGAAACTTCACACTTACTCTTTCAATAAAATACTCCTTAAGTTTAATCCTTTCTACATAATCAGTATCCTGCACAACAGAAATAACTGTAGCAATTGTACCATTTATAAGGTCCAGAGTGGCATCAATATTGCGTCTTATCATGACTTTCGCTCCAATTTCAATTGTAATTGTCTTGAAAGTTCAGCTGTTCTAGTATTATTATCATCATTATCCGTCAATTTTTTTACTACTTGTTTTCTTGTATGTTTATTACATTTAAACGTATCTTCAGCAATTAATAATATTTCTTTTGAAGCAATACGACTTAACATTGCAGTGTTAAGAACATCGCACATATGACAAGTAGGCAGTAAACAAACGGTATCAGATGGCAATTATCAATAAAATTACATAATTCGTATAATCTTGTTTCGAAAGACTCACCTTTAAAAGATATTTTTCTTTTTCGAGAATCTCAGAATCAGATTTTGCCAATAAACCGATTTTGTCAATAACACGAACTCTCGAGAGAGTTACGAGAGTAATTCACAATTCATCTCCTTGCTGGCGCATATTAATTGTTAATTCGTTATATTTAAATTTTTCCCACAAATTAGTAGACGTCATACAGTTATCAATTTCTTTCTTTGATAATTAAACAAAAACAAAATTTTCATGCACAGGAGGTAATTGAAGCAGATCTCCAAATAAAAGAATATGCTTTAAACCAAACCAATCATCTTCAGTGATATTGAATATTTGAGATAGTCGGTCGTAAGTGTATATGTTACGGGCAATTTGATTAATCCGGGCATTATGCATAATGACCGGGCAATTTGATTAATTCTTCTCTATTAATCATATTGGCCGAACAAATTGGGCATTATGCATAATGCCCGGCCATTATAAATATGTGGAGGGGCGTATACGTCTTAATAAAAAAACATCCTACCTTAGTCCCCTCTCCTAGATTCCAGAGCGCTGATTGCGCGTTCCAGAAACATTAATTTCCTTCTTCATCATAGTTTTGGAAGTTGCCGCGTATACTCGATTAATTTTATCCGACTAGTTTCGTATCGGCTGCTTGTGTGAACGGTCCGCTTTTTATAACCGAAAATGTATTCCGTTGGAGGAAGCAACGGCGGCAACAGTGGCAGTAGACGTATGAATTATTACGTACCGATTGACGATGTTGAAATTTCAACGTGTGAAAACAAGTAAGTTTTGTTTAATTTATAAAGCTATATATTTTTATATTTTTTTGCGTATTGTATTATTTTGAAAGTAATCTTATTATTTTTTTCTACAGCATCTCGTTGGAACGTCGCGCGGTTCGTATACTAGGCAGACGATACGCAATGACTTCAACAGCTTATAAATATTTGGATATTGGAATCAGCGTGGGACCTGTGTCCTTTGTGGAACTACTTCTCGGTGACAACCGAGGAAATCAGATGGTGTTGGCTCATACGACGTGGACAGCACTAATTGAAAGACGTGCGGATATCGAACGACTCCTGCAGTCAGCCGCACTTTCATCAATGTTTCGAGATTTGATTCGAGATCTAGTTATAGAACTCGTAAAAATACGTAATGCAAATGTTGTAAAATTGACGTCGTGCGACACCAGCTTGTATATGAAATTATCGACCATACTTTTCTTATTCGAACTAGAACATTGCGTCGAGAATGTGTATTTTCAACTATGTCAAAATGTTCGCGGCGTAGGTGAAAAATTTAAACAATTTGTAATCATTTTACGTCAAAATTGTATCACCGATAAATGTAACGCAGTTAGAATTTTGCGTGAAGTTTATAATAAAAATTCGATTATTGATTGATATAAAACTTTTTATAATATTTTAACTCCAGTCTTCGGGCCCAGGCTCTTCATAGGGCTGGAGTTCGAAGAGACGTGTAAGGTCGAACACGTCTTGTATGTTAAATAGTTCCTCCATGTCTCGCCAGTCCGGCGTGTCGTACCATATACTGTCGATGTAATTTGCCTCTCATGTTCTACCCACATTTGTAGATGAAGATTCTTATAGCCTTTTACTGCTATTGTCGCCACCGCCTCTCATGTTCTACCCACATTTGTAGATGAAGATTCTTATAGCCTTTTACTGCTATATCGCATGTATTGATGTCCTAAAAAATAAAAAAATTATTAAAAAATTGTATGCATTTTTAAAAATTGTATATATTTTTAAAAATTATATATGCTATTAATAATGAATATACTAACCTCTGGTGGGCAAAAGACCAGGGATATCTCTCTGTTTAACTGCATTTCTGGATGGTGTATGCTGTCGATATATAATTGTCCCATGCCTGGGACGTCTATCACCCACTGGAAAAAAAATCAATTTATAAAAAATTATTTTTAAAATTACACACACACACACACACACACACGTACACATCTTTGGCGCTAACTTGGCGTATTGATATACTGATACATCTATAAAAAATATATAATAAATATGAATTACTTATCATTATTATATTTTTTTCTTTTAAATAAAATATTATTTAAAAAACTCACCTAGGGCGGCGGTGTGGTCTAGTGGTAGAGCGCCAGGCTCGTAATCTGAGGAACCAGGTTCGAGTCCACTAGAGCCATGAATCATGGAAAAGTTTTTTTCCGAAAAAACCGCGCCCCTTCGTGCAAGATGCGGAGAAAACTGGGCTCCGTCTTTCGGAAGAGACGTTAAACTGTTGGTCCAAAGAAGGAAACAGTAAGGTAGTGGATAAAAATGGAGGTTAGGGTTGGGTACGTCCCTTCAAAACGCCCTTTAAGGCCCCTTGGGGTATATAAAGTAAAATTCTTTATCCTTATCCTTTTATTTAAAAAACTCACCGTCGGCATGCCGAAATGCACATGCATTTCGGCTGGGTTCTCTGTGTCAGCCGCAAATTTGACGAAATTTATATATTCGTCAAGCGTCCTGTCTTCGAGGCTCCTCTCGTTCAAATCATGCTGTAAAAAATTTGTTACGTCCTGTCGACTCCACGATTTCTTTCTTTCGTGGAATCATTAATTTCATCACACGAAACATACGGAAACCATAAAATAGCGGTTATCAATTGACGAAGCGGATGCACTCCAACTGTCATCGCTCATTAAATAAGAAATGACGAAACCTTCCAGAAGACTCGAGCCTAATAAAATAGACAAATCATAGACTTGTTTGTCGCATTCCATCTAATTTCCACGAAATAAACCACGAAATTTCAATATCTTGAAATTTCGGGGCATAGGGCGCAATAAATTAGTAACACCATAAAGATCTAGGTGACCTCTCGGGTCACGGGAGGGCTGATCTCACGCTTTTCCGTGAAACGCAAATTTGACCTAAGACCCACGCCTCGCGGCGATTGATAAAATTAAGCCTCTGGAAGGGACTGTCAAAGGGCATGGTGATAACGAACTCACCAATGAGCGGCCGCTAATTAGAAAATGCTCATGAGCAACGATGATTTTTGGGGAAGCTCGGCAAAAAATAGGAGGAAAACCAAAAAATACGTCACGATCGGAAGAGAACTCCACCAATCAAATCATACTAAAAATCAATTCCGCCCCCTAAATTCTGTATATAATAAACCGCGACTTTACGCACTTAGCCCTCTCTCTAGTCTTCTATTCCGATCTGGTCTTCTGTTCCGATCCGTCATAAACTGACATCTGAAGTTTTAATCTATTTCATCCATTCGGCTAAGTCTCGCGAATAAAATCAGTGCGCGTTAAGTGGCACCAGCCGAGACTACCGAGCTTTCCTGAGATCTGCGGGCCACTACCACCCGGTGACGAATATATATATATATATATATATATATATATATATATATATATTACATATATATATATATATATTCCAACAATATGAAGTCGGATAGCCCCACCTCGAAGAAGTCGCGTATCGCAGGAAAACACCTGAGAAATCGTCGAAACAAACGGGCGCGAAGGGAGCTTGCTTTCTCCCAGGAAGCAGCCGTCCCAGGTTCTTCGCGATTTCCCACTGCACCCCCTCTACCAAGATTTACCACGGAACCTTCCACCTCACGAACTACTCACCTCGTTGACACACCTGTTCGCCCGATTACACTACCTACTCGTCCTTTTCCCCCACACACTCGTCCTATCTGTTGGGTGCCCCCATTTCGGAGGGTCCCCGTCGTCCCCGATCCCGCCGCCTTACTAGAACCCCCTGGTTCCCCCTCCTCTTCCCGAAGTCCGTCCCCGACCTCTTCCACCGCCTCGACTCTTGATTACGAGCAAGAGGTCGAGATGATCACCCTTGATTGAGAACACACACACACACACACCACACTTCCGTATATTTCATATATATTAATAACTTATATTTGTAATGTTATTTTACCCTTTTCTTTGTAATAAATGTTTATAAATACCAATAACTTTTATTTTATAATGTTATTTATTCTTTTCTTCGTAATAAATGTTCTTACTAATTGGTAAAATTATATTCAATGTTTATTCACTCTAAGTAAGACCTCACCTCTCACTATCTCCCGAAAATCGCGCAAGGTCCGATCCCCGGTAATAGGGATGATATCCTTGACCGAAATAAGGACCGCGAATGCACGAAACTTTCAGTAGGCGTAATAGGGTCCCTTCTGGACGTTGACCCACGACTGAAGTTTCCCAAAAAAGTGCATTCGACTCGAGGCACGCGCCCTTCCAGCGTGACTCTGAGATACCATAAGCTCGCGTTACGTCTTCCCATACCCCCCTCCCTTGGATAGCCTTTCCTTCGTTATCCCTCGAACCAAATATACCTAAATTCCGGGGTCCTGACGTAACAAATTGAACAAAAAATATTTTTAAAAAACACGCATGCAAACATTCTCACACATATACAAATCGCGTACTTCCGGAATGAAGCGCATGTACACCCCTGAAAGAGGAAAATCCCCCTCGCGCACGACATCAGGCTGTAACAGATTAATTAATAAATTAATTAATAAATTATTTAATAAAATCGACAACTTAAATGTAATCTGTACTCACCTCCATGTGTAGGGGAAGTTCAAATGTTGATCCGTTAATGGAATATTTTAATATTGTGGGAGGTGTCCTCACGTATGGTGTAAATTTTATTTTTATATGCATGCCCACCCATGACTCTGGTACCTCCGCAACCTTTAGCTGATCAACTTTTATGCACTAAAAAAGAATAAAAAACCAAAAATTAATGCGTAAATTTTATTATTGCACGGCACAGCACAAAATACTCACTTTGACACACGGAAATGTGATTTTTAACTTCATCCTTACACTTTCACAGTTCGACTACACCATGAGCCTATGATGAAGACAGTCCTAATAGTTAAAATATAGAGTAGGGATGCATATAATGTGCATATGTTTCTAAATTATATCTTTCAGACATTGACTGTAATACAATATTTCTATTTTCTATAAAAAAGGCACTTTTCAGAAATTCTATCTGCTTTTTTAATGTTACGTCAAGACCCCGGAATTTAGGTATATTTGGTTCGAGGGATAGCGAAGGAAAGGTTATCCGAGAGAGGGGGTATGGGAAGACGTAACGTGAGCTTATGGTATCTCGGAGTCACGCTAGAAGGGCGCGTGGCTCGAGTCGAATGCACATTTTAGGGAAACTTCAGTCGTGGGTCAACGTCCAGAAGGGACGCTATTACGCTTATTGAAAGTTTCGTGCACTCGCGGTCCTTATTTCGGTCAAGGATATAATCCCTATTACCGGGGATCGGACCTTGTGCGTTTTAGAGAGGTAGTGAGAGGTGAGGTCTCAAATTAAATAACGAAAAGGCAATATCATTTAAAAACTATTGTACATTTATTACAATTTGAAAGAACAAAGAAGTGATCATGATATTACATAAATGCGTGTGGTGTGGAGTAAGTGTGTGTTACGATGGTACGGAGGAGATCGAGCAGGCTTCTAAATTAAATCGATATCCTGCTTCCCAGAATACATTGGTAAGCGAATGAATATTTTACATTAAATTGAGGAGAATGAGTATGGGTTGCGTGGAGATATAGAAAAACATTGTATAAAATAATAAACGTTAATTTGGTAACATAATTAGTAGTGTAAACTATCCAGAAGTAGTTATTTTAAACTTTACAGTTTCGTAAGATTATGATTACGCTACAATATGCACTAAAATTAGTTTATAAATTTATACATTCATATACTATTTCTATAGTAGGGGATGGGGATCGCGGGGAGAATTCCTCGAGTACTTCGATACTCGAGTTGGAGAAGGAGGGAGAGGGTGATCGGTCACGGTGGAGGGTGGTGGAACTAGAGGGAGAAGGAATTCCGTCGAAAGGAACAGGGGAGAAGTTACAGGGTGATTTCTCCCGGAACTCCGCAAGTTCCTCGGAAGGAACTGGAGAGTAGGAAGGTTCAAAAAGGGGGGAAGATTCTGGGGTATCGGGGAACACCCGATACGCAAGGGAACAACAGGCAGGTGAGGGAGATCGGGAAGAGGGAGAATCGGGGATAGCGAGTTCGAGATGCGGAGACCGTTCGGGTCTTAGAAATTAAGCTAGGAGCTGCCGCTCCACTATGCGGGCGCGCCTGTTCCGAATTAGCCGATTGCGGATAGTTATTCCCAAAGACTTGCGGTGGTGAATTTTCGATTTCACTAAAATTATTTTATGATTTTGAATTCGAAAAAAAGGGGGAGTTTTAAAGGCAATTATATATATATATATATATATATATATATATATACGTGTCCTCGTGTATGGTATTCACACATATATACATGTACTATACTGTAAGAATGTATATAGATAACCGAGCGGGTATCTCGGACTTACTATTGCTGGCGGTGTTCTCGGGACGTGAAACGTATAATTGGGGCAGTGATGCTGATTAGTGATTGACTCTGGACCCTTGGTTTGAGTTGGTACTGCGAGGTGATGGACATGCACACAGAGTTTACTCGCGATTGTTAATTGAAATCGCGGGAGCAACAGAAATTCTGTTCGAGTAAATATAGTTGAAAATGTCTCGGACTGGATCAGAAGTGACTCCAAGTGCGCAAAGTCGCGATTTTTATACAAAATTAAGGAGGCGGGATTATGTTTTAATCCGATTTGATTGGGTGGAGTTCTCTTCTGATCGTGACGTAGGTTTCAATTTTCCGCCTATCTCGTGGCGAGTTTCCCCAAAAATCGTCATTGTCTATGAGCAATTTCTAATTAGCGGCTATTCATTGGCGAGTATGTTATCATCTTGCCCTTTGACAGTCCCTTCCAGAGGCTTAATTTTATCAATCGTCGCGAGGCGTGGGTCTTAGGTCAAATTTGCGTTTCGCGGAAAAGCGTGAGATCAGCCCTCCCGTGACCCGAGAGGTCACCCAGATCCTTATGGCGTTACTAATTTATTGCGCCCTATGCCCCGAAATTTCAAGATAATTGAAATTTCGTGGTTCATTTCGTGGAAATTAAATGGAATGCGACAAACAAGTCTATAATTTGTCTATTTTATTAGGCTCGAGTCTTCTGGAAGGTTTCGTCATTTCTTATTTAATGAGCGATGACAGTTGGAGTGCATCCGCTTCGTCAATTGATAACCGCTATTTTATGGTTTCCGTATGTTTCGTGTGATGAAATGAATGATTCCACGAAAGAAAGAAATCGTGGAGTCGACAGGACGTAACATTAACGCGCGACGTCATAAACGACTGGCGTTGTAAAAACGCGACCCAATGATCCCAACATGTTCGTCATAAACCGATAAATTTGTCCTAAACAGCATGCGTAAAGAGGACATCGCGGCGGTTAGACATGTACAGCGGGGGGTCTCCGAGAGACTCCCAGGCTAAATTTTTTTTCAGCGTTTTATTCTTTTTGCTTCTTCATAGAGGAAGCTGTTTTCGTAAAAAAAAATTTTTTTTTCTGTTTTTCTGAACGTGTTCAGAATGTTCTAAAACGTCAAAAAATTGCAATTTTAAAAAATGTTTGTATGTATGTATGTGTGTGTGTATGTTCCAAATTTACCGAAATTTCTATACCTCCAGAATTAATTAACCAAATCTTAACGAATTGTATATGAAATAGGGGTAGAATTTTCCGGTGAGTGCTATAGAGTGTATAGTTCTTCGTTACCAATGTTCTAGAAACCGTTTTTTTAAATTCTTTTACCCGTAAGAATTAGAGAAATTAAAAAAATCGGTTTCCAGAACATCAATAATAAAAAAATACACACTCTATAGCACTCTCCGGAAAATTCTACCCCTATTTCATATACAATTTGTTAAGATTTGGTTAATTAATTCTGGAGTTATAGAAATTTTGGTAAATTTCACACATTTTTATAACTTCAGAACTAATTAACCAAATCTTAACGAATTGTATATGAAATAGGGGTGGAATTTTCCGGCGAGTGCTATAGAGTGTATAGTTCTTCCTTACCGATGTTCTGAAAACCGTTTTTTTTAATTCTTTTACCCGTAAGAATTAGAAAAATTAAAAAAATCGGTTTCCAGAACATCGGTAACAAAAAAATACACACTCTATAGCACTCTGCGGAAAATTCTACCTCTATTTCATATACAATTCGTTAAGATTTGGTTAATTAGTTCTGGAGTTATAAAAATTTAATTTTTTTACTCCAAAACTAATCAACCAAATCTTAACGAATTATATATGAAATAGGGGTAGAAAGAACTGAAGAATATAATAAAATTAATAAAAATTGCTAATAATTAAGGGGTTTTTTAAAAATAAAATTTTGAATTTTTGCAGAATTGTTTGTTTATGCTTTAATTTCCGCAAATTTGGAGATATCCATCTATTTCTAATTTTATTATATTTTTCAGTCTTTTCTACCCCAATTTCATATATAATTCTTTAACATTTGGTTGATTAGATTCAGCTTTATATGCGGTTAAAGGTTCATAATTTTGATTGCTTCCTCTATGAGAAAGCCAAAATAAATAAATATAAATAATTATGGCTTAAAATAGAGGAAGCAATGCAGGTTTCTACTTGCTTACTTAAAAAATATGAGGAAGCAATGTACAAGTTTTTACTTGCACTCTGTTTAGTTTTAACTTATTTGAATTTATATAAAGATACCGGCTTTCTTCTAAAAATTAACACACTTAAGAAGCATCTAATAACGAATGATAGACTTAAGTCTAATTCAAATTTTTTTTAACTATTTGTGATTTGTTTCACTTCTGTATTTTATTGGTTTTCTAATTTTTTATGGCCATTTATGACGTTGATGTGTAATGCTAATGTCATCTGTTTCTTGTTAAGACAGTGTTACATGTTATACGCATTATTCTACCGATTGTATGATGTACTAAATATATCTTTTTGATTTATATGACTTGCTTTGATGTCGGTGAAGTATTATTTTCCAGCAAATCAAAAATAAAAAGGAGTTCTTGTCGCACGCAGTCAAGTTTTATAGTTCCTGATACTTTTTAGTAATAGTTCTGATGATTTTACCCCAAAAACACTCGATTGAAAAAATGATCTGCTAACTTTCCGTAGCAGATCATTTTCTAGCAGATAAAGAATAAAAGAGAGTTTTTCTCGCATACAGTCGAGTTCTATATTTCCTGATACTTTTTAGCGATAGTTCTGGTAATTTTGCCAAAAAAAATTTTAAAAAAATCATTATCAAAACTTACGCAAATGACGTTATCGACAGATCTTCGAAGACGAATGTCTTCTTAACACCGTTTTCGATCATAGAAATTCCTTTCAGAATTCTTAGAGTTCTACTAAAAAACGGAACTCCTATCAGAACGTCTAGAACTTTAAAAAAGAATTTTTATGCGGATTTAGTTGAATTTTACGCGTTGCATCCTCGAAGTCGAATATCTTCTTAACTGGCCATTAAGAAGTTAATTAATATATTATGTCTTGTTCAACATTTAGAAATTAAGTTAAAAGTACCAATACCCAGACATGTACCTATATCTGGACACCTTTAATATTTATAAGTATAACGCGAATTAAAATCAAAGATAAAAATATATTTTTTTGTAGTTTGAAACTTTAGTTATGGTATCCAAACGTTTATTTCTATAAATTTATATTTTTTTAAAGGTATCCAGACATAGATGAGAAGGTGTCCAGGTATTGATACTTTTACTTAGTCTTAAGTGTCCGGGTATTAGTACTTTTACCTTAATACCTTCATTGGATCTGAAAATTAAATAATTTCTCTTTCCACGAGCCGAAATAATTAATAAGATATTTTCTTTTTTCTGTTATATGCAAAATAAAGATAAACTTTATATTCTACAAATTTAGATTTTATATTGGACATAATGATTAAATGTCTAATACAAAATCTTTTGTTCGAATTTTTATTAGAGAATTCGAATTTGCATACGACAATTAAAATTAAATCCATATCATTAATTGCATTTTTAAGCCTGTCGGTTAAATGAGTTTTGATAAATGATAGCATTTATCTTGTGTTTTTACTAAATCTAGAATTTATTGGTACCTACAGTATATGATGATGAATAGTTCACAAAAGAGTACTTTTTTTAATGAAAAGTAGATTAAAGCGGATATACTGAATAGTCCGAGCTTGTGAAAATATCGTTTTGTTAATGATATCACGTAAATGTAATTTTCAAAAAACGCAAAAAAAGGCGCCAAGTACACATTTATAATATATACATTAATGATACGCGAGATTCACTTACGTGTACAAGCTAAACGTCTATTGTTTTCTATTTTGTATACATTGAGTATAATTATGTAATTTTATTGTGATATTTATAAAAACGCACATTACGTCATCGGTTGAAGTTCGGCCGAAACAGTCGTTCATTATAAGTTTTAATACGATATCGTAACACGCGATTTGGCGTGAAAACGTGAGTTTTCGTTACCGCAGAGAGAGATAGAGAGAGAGAGAGAGAGAGAGAGAGAGAGAAAAAGAAAAAAATCTCGAGATTCCCCGTGTACATGAATTTTTACGTAAATTTAACATTGTAATGACTTAACGCATTTTTATTTTTTGATATCCTTTTTCTACATTTGTAAAGAGTGTACAGAAGAATGGTGCACGAAAAGAACGGTTTTGCTGAAGTATAAAAAAATTTAGCTAGATACAGATCTGAAAATAATTTTGTTGCATCATCAAAATAATTATGTAAAACAATCAAACTGATTATTAAAATATCAAAATTTTTACATGCAGCATTATCATCATACTTCAGCGACCTATTATAATTATTTTAATGGTGCAACAAAATTATTTTCAAACAGAAAACCGTTATTTCCGTATGTGTAGATTAAGGGCATGCATTTCCATGATGCGTGAATAAGAAACTCTGCAAGTCTCTGGCTTTCGTTTGCGTTTCACAAAAGCGAATTTTGTACCCGTAGTATTTAAAAATCTAGTTAGATACAGATCTGAAAATAATTTTGTTGGTTGATCAAAATAATTATGTGGAACTTAAACTGATTGCTAAAATGTCAAATTGTTTACAGAATTATCATATTTCAGCAACTCACTATAATTATTTTAATGGTGTAACAAAATTATTTTCAAACAAAAAACCGTTCTTTCCGTATGTATATAGATTAAGGGCGTGCATTTCTATGATGCGTGAATAAGAAACTCTGCAAGTCTCTGGCTTTCGTTTGCGTTTCACAAAAGCGAATTTTGTACCCGTAGTATTTAAAAATCTAGTTAGATACAGATCTGAAAATAATTTTGTTGGTTGATCAAAATAATTATGTGGAACTTAAACTGATTGCTAAAATGTCAAATTTTGTTTACAGAATCGTCATATTTCAGCGATTTACTATAATTATTTTAATGGTGTAACAAAATTATTTTTAGATATTAGATGTATATTTAGCTAAATTTTTTAGATACTTCAGCAAAACCGCTCTTTTCGTGCAGATATTTTTATCAGGGTCTAAATATCGCTAATATATATCATTAATGTAAACTGTACATAAAAGAAGCCAGTTGTTGCCATTTGTACACACAGTAATCTAATAATTTCTTCGTCTGAACGTTGTTGAAATATTATCGAATCATTAGAGAATTTTAATATCTTGAGTTCGACTGATCGAGATTCAGCGGAAAGGCAAATATGTATAATATGTGAGAAGTTTGAAGAAGTGCAGGATGTCTCTACTGAGATTACCAGGAAGAGGAACAGACAGTATCTGAACATTTTTAATCCTTTAGGGGCCTGTGTACATAATTATGTACTAAAAAAAAAACGAAAAAAACAAAAAACAAAACTAAAAAACTTTTATAAGGGACGTCTTTTAAGACTACCTTATAAATTATAACATTTTACTCCAACGGGATCGATGTGTGGCCTCTAAAGGGTTAAAAAAAGAGAAAGTTACGACAAATGGATTAACAACGCGTAATGAGTTAATATTTATTTTTTAACTGGCTTAGTAGATTATGGCATTTAAAATTATCATGTGAACGTTATTTGTTACCTTATATATTACCTTTTATAAATCGCGGCAGAAAGGATAAGAGGTTCATGGACACATAGTTGGTCTCATATGTTGGCGCCGAACGACCGATGACACATATAGTTCGCCTAGTTTCGGCGAATTGCACTGATCCCGTTTTGTGGTAGGTCACTGGTAGGCGAGAACCGGCTGTCTCAGTTCCATTCTACAACTGCACGTGATTTCGACGTTCGTTCTGATCATTTCCGTATTTGCTTTATACCATACCTTATACTGACGGTATCGGAGAAGAAACGTCGATCATCGGAGATGTTTCTTCAGGATTTAAACAACGCATTGATGCTACTGGAACTGAATATGCAACTGGCATCGCCACTTTGCACAGTCACCGATCGCTCTACAACGCAAATTAGGTGAGAGGATCAATTCAAGCGAATGGGTATTTCAACCCCCATTGCTGCGCGGAGTCAACGTCGAGCTGCTTAATTGAAACCTCTGGCAGCAATTCTACGAGAATAATACAGAAATGATAATTACCAAGAGCGGTCGGCGCATGTTTCCGTCCGTTCAAATAAACGTAAACGATTTGGAGAAACGTGAGAATTATTATGTTCTCATGAAGATAGCACCGGCTTCCGATCGCTGCCACAAGTACTGTGGATACCAGAACGGGGGCGAGAACAGCAATATGGGTGGCTGGAGTTTCGTGGGGCCGGCAGAGCTGCAACAGCCCTTTGGGTATAGGATTTATAAGCATCCCGAGAGTCCGGCAACGGGGAGCCACTGGATGGATAATCAGTTTCAATAAATTGAAGCTCACGTACAACATCAACGACCCCAATAATAACGTGGTATTAAAATCGATGGGGGTTCTAAGGGGGCAGTGCATGCGTAATACACGGCGCCGTTTCCAGCTAGCACCGCATAGCCTCTCCTGCTCAATTCCGACTCTCACCTTCAAGCAGGCGTTTACGCTGGTGAACCCTGGAAGCCTGAGCAACCATGATGGAGATCGGGTACCAACCTTGGTGGAAGTTGTGGTCAGGACTAACGAGAGCGAAAGAAATGGCCCTCCGAAAAGGGGGTTGGTGAGGGGCTAACAACTCTTCCCGTAAAAAATTACAAGTTGTGAAGCCAATAACAGAGAATGCCGGACAGAACCTACGAAAACGACCCACGCTTCCGGAAGCGTACTCTCAACGGGGAGCCAGGTGGCAGGAGAAGACCAGGAAGACCAAGGCTACGTTAGGAGGATGGAGTCGTGCGTGATGCAAAGAAGATCGGCGTTAGAAACTGGCGCAATGTGGCGCAGAACGGGGATGTGTGGCGTGAAAAATTAAAGGAGGCCGAGACTCGCATTGGGTTGTAGCGCAACTGATGATGATGATGATTAACAACGATGCACAAATACGTTCCTAGGATCTGGATAGTCCGTTGCTTCGATGCGAAGAACTACAACGAGCTCTTTACTCATTCAACCGCGTTGTCCGCTTTCAAGAAGACGGAATTTATCGCGGTGACGGCATACCAAAACGAGAACATCGCGAAGTTGAAAATCAATAACAATCCATTTGCAAAGGGTTTTCGCGAGATGGGTCAGTCACGGTTCAAGCGAAAGCATCATTCGATCGATCATCAGGCCCAATCGTATTCCAGTTCCGACGAAGGGGTCTCATTGACATACGACTCCGAATTGAATCAACCGAACGACCCTCCCTTAAGGGTTCCAAGCCCATTAAAGCATGCGATTATTATCTTTTACTTTAGCCGGGGAGTCAAAGTTGGCCGGCCTTGCAACGTGAGAGAAGCGGACGCGAATCCCGCCACCGTTGCGAGTCGATCCCCGGCGCCGGGCATGCTTGAAACGCAGGCCCGTGCACTGCGTTTGACACAGATGAATACCCATTCACAAAATAACTTATTACTAATTATTTTTATTTTAATTTGATACGGCTACTGGGGGCAAGTCTCGTCGAGACCGTGGACATGTTCGGACGTGTTTTGTCCTGAATAATTTTTGAAGATTGCTGATGCAATCAGCGCCGAGTTTGGATTGAATCTTTCGAGTCTGTATTTATTATTTTCGACTTGTTCTTGGCCGTTATGATCCTGAGGAGAATTAGGTGCCATAAAATTTACAAAGAAGAAGAAGAAGAAGAAGAAGAAGAAGAAGAAGAAGAAGAAGAAGACTGTTGGCGGCCACGGCTACTCGTGGCATGAGTTTCGTGCGTCAAGATGCGTAATCGTTTCTGTACTCGATATCTAGCGCCTACTCTCGAGGAGCCAGCTACGCAGTCACTGGATGTCTTCGCACTAACCGAGTCATCAATCTCGCAGCGTGCCAGTGCCCGGACCAACCGAGAACCTGGGCGTGAAGATTCATTCTTAACTTCTTTATATTTACTGCGTGTTGGGGAGCAAACGGATTGACAGCCGAGAGCTTTCCAAATAACCGTGCTCTTTCTTGGCTCCACAACTTACCAGCGGTACTTGGGCCCGTATCACTACAGGTTCTTAGAGACGCAGTCAAATCGCTATTGACGCCTCTTGGTTACTGCAGAACGCGCTGGCCACCCGACATCAGATCTTGCGACCAAGCCGTACTGAATCGGAACAGCCCCGTTGCAGCTGTCCAGCGGGACCACTGGGAGGTGGGCGTATGACTTGACTGGGAGAGGCTACATATTCGCATCACAAAACCAGTAACTGATTCTGACCCCAGGCCCAAAGAGACTCGTGCAGAGAATCAAGGGCCTGAGATAGCCTGACTTCTTCGATACAATACGACAGTGTTTGCACTAGCGTAGTTTTCAGGCCACTTGAATCTTCGGATTCTAACATGGATTCGCCACTTTTTTCGCGTTCCTTTCTGCCACGATTTACAAAAGGTAGTAGTCTTGCCGTTTTGCAACGCGGACGGGAGCGAGGCCGTCGTGGCCAGCGTGATAACCGGTAGTAGGTCCGAGAGAACGAGTACGTGTATACGCGATCGCATACTTAACGCGGATCGGCGAGCGATTGGTCGGTCGGCCGCGGGTTTGGTACACGGCCAACAGTGCCTCCGATCACGTAATCTAACTGATCGTTTCCAGTTTCGCCGGCGTGAACTCGAAGTAAGACCATCTCTGCTACTTATTAATATGTCGTTAACCCTTTAGAGGCCTGTGTACATAATTATGTACATAAAAAAAACAAAAAAAACAAACAAAAAAAACAAAAATAAAGAACAAAACAAAAAACAAAAAAACAAGAAAACAACACTAAAAAACAAAAACAAAAAAGACTAAAAAAAACTCGTCAAGGACGTCTTTTAAGATTATCTTATAACCTGGCCTCTAAAGGGTTAATTTAACTAAAACAATGTTAATTTAATTATTAATTTGACTAGTCAATGGAGTTAAAATAACATTATTTGTGTTAAAATAATAAATGTTGACACATGGTAATTAAAAAGAACAAAATGTTATTTAACTCAAAGTATTGGTTTAAATTTTAGTTTTTTGATATTTAATGCGTAGAGACAGTTATAGTAACTATATACCATTTTTTATTTATATAGAGTATATAGACTAATGATTGTATGTATAGAATACTTTGTAATTAATTGTAATTGCAAGCCGTTTTATCAGACACTGTAAATTCAAGCGTGTTATTTCTACACTCATATACGTTTAAAAATGACACATTTGACTGAAGCTCGTTTGACATGTTTTGTTGCGTGTTAAATCGACACGTTTAATCGTGTTAATATGTTCAATCGTGTTAAATGGCATTATTCAAAACGACAAGAAATGTGTAAGAAGAGTTTTAGTCAAAATAACACACTTGGATTTGCAGTGAATTAGCCGTATAGAAAAAGAATTTCTCATTATATTATAAAATTATAAATTTCTTTTTTAAATGAAAGAAAGTTACGCACGTTGCATGTAACTTTCTTCAACTTTTTAATACGCCGCATGAATGTCTGTACTTGATGCATTAAATTATGCGTTTTACTCTTTGATATTGTTTACGATAATTTTATCGTTAGATCTTTAATCGATTATACGCGTATATTTCGATCCTGCGAGATTTGTATCAATATTACTCGTATAACGAACTCCCTCCGTGAAAATATTTCCGATTTAAGATCGATTTAGACATAATCGTGCCGTGCCCGTACCGTTTACGGACAGAAAGATTAAGAAGTTTCACACGTAGGTATCTGGCACCGGACTACCGATGCCGGGTACCCGATCGATTTTTTTTGTTTTCACAAATCGGTTCTCGGACAAACCTGTAAATACTCCCATATTAATCCATACACTTCGCGATCGGATACCCAGCGTCAGTAGTCCAGTGTCGGATACGTGTGAAACGGGTTTTAGTCGAATTTCATCCGTTGCATCTTCGAATATCTTCTTAACTAGTGGCCGGATCACTAGTAGTTAGTGGTAGAGTCGTAGAGTTGCATGCGTTTTGTTGGGAGTTTTAAGGAGATATTCGACTTCGAAGGTCTGCCGTGAATGTCATTTGCGTTTTGATGATGATTTTTTAAAACAATTTTAAGGTTTTGCAGTTTTTTACTTATCAGGAACTCTAGAACTTTTCGAAAGGAATCAAATGAGCTACTTAGAACTATTTTGATTTTAAATCAAACTTCTTTTTTTTGTTTTTTTTTTAAGAATTAAAATTTTTTCTTTTATCGGGAACTCTAGTACTCTTCAAAATGCTTCAGATGAGCTATTTACAATTATTCGGTTTTAAAGTTATATACTTTAATTCTTTTCTTCTTCTTTTCATAATTTAATTTGTCATAAAATTTTATAATTAAATTTTCTAACTTAAAATAGATTTTGTTACAAGAAATTTTTTTTCAATTTCTTGTAACGAAATAGTTTAGTTATAAAATTCATTAAAAATTTTATTTACCTTCTCTCTCTTGCAATGCGCAATTCTGTTTCGATGTTTAATTATTACGCGTATATCTTTATTAAGAGATTTTATATAAAAACTTGATTCTTCTTCAAAGAATTTGATCTGTCGTGGATGTCGTAGATATTTGTCAATAATGTTGACATTAAATGATTCGTGCGTCCTCGCCTAAGGTCAAAATCCATATTAAGTTAGTAAATGCTCTAATTTTTTTGTTACTTTCAGTTAGTTCTTTTTCGAACTCATTAACTTTGCAAGATAAATAAGCAATTTTTCATTTTCTTCTTGCTTTATTTGGATCTAGAAATTCGCATCAGCGTGCCTTATAGAAGCTTTTAGGATTTTATCTTAAAAACAAAGAATTTTTTTTGCTTTCTTATAGAGAAAGCTTTGTGATGGTGAAAAAAAATTTTTTCAAGATTTTAAAAGAAATAGGTTTAGAATGTTTCAAAATTTCGAGAAATCATATTAGTAGAAAATGTCCGGAAGTATGTATGTATGTGCGTGCGTGCGTGCGCGCCTGCGCGCGCGCGCGCGCGTGTGTGTGTGTACAAATTTTTTGTACACGTATCTACTTCTACAATTTTTTAGATACTGAGTTTAAATTTTGCACATAAATAGAGTATCATAGAAAGTATGTCCTCCTCTAATTTTATTAAAATCCGTCGACCGGTATGGATTTTAAAGAGATTTTTATTCTTTAGAAAAGCGTGTTTTACGCTGTAGTTTTTTCAATATTTAAAATATTGATTTATTTCTAATTCTATTATATTTTTCAGTTTTTTTATATTTGTGAAAATATTACCGTAGACGTGATGCATGACTTATCTGAAGGAGTTGCAGCTTATACAATCGACAAAATATTACAATTAAGGCTCAGATTGCAATGTTGCAATCAAATCAAGTAATTCCAAAAAGTTACCTCGGTTCAGCGAGTCATCACTTTCATCATGACCTCGCAGTCCTACATTTTGCCTTGCACAAAACAGTGCTATTTTTGCAAGATATTTTACGTATTTCCGATGTTCAGCAGTTACCGTTACTTTATGGGAAACAACTTGTTCTACAACAGACCTACATTGATAGAAATGGACATAAGTCGCGTAAATAAATAATGCATATCTTTATTAATTAAGTATACTTTAATCCACTTGCTAAATGTTATTTTAGGGTTTTGGCATTTTTTGGTTACAAGTTTTATAAAAATGTTAATGCAATAAACATGAAAATACATATAGTATTTTTACATATGCTAGAAAAGCGTCTATTATAGCAAAAATCGATTAAAGTATATTAAAAGCCAGAAATAAACATGGTAAACACAAGTATCGGACTAGAATTAATAGTTGTGAACGAATCCTTAAGCTAATAAAATTGAGAGTTACCGTTTATTATTTATAAATTCAGCTTGACATGCAATCCAAACATCATCGATTAGTATTGATGGAAACGATGGAAACTGCTCAGTCAAGACACGATTGCATCAATATCGTATATTAGGCGCAGTCAAAGCTCAATATATACTTTGATCAAAATTTTTTCAGCTTTACTGCTGATATACCTATTCCTCTCTGTTCACTTCTTTCGCAAATAGAGCAGTCTTTTCGTTAACGTTAGATGCCAACAGATGCAATCTCGAAGAATTACGATGAGAAGCATTACAACATGAAAATTTTAAGCTGCTGAAAGATGGAAAGACGAATCCGCGTGTCCGATTTGAATGTCAGAAAATTTGATTTTTAAAACAAACTTCTGTAAACTTGTCTCAACTATTTCTTTTTTTTTTTTTAAATACAACGCGCTTCCTTAATATATTTCTCCGACGCCTCTAATTCCAATTTAAAAAAAATCATCGCTGACACGTGGCGTCCATCCCCAGTAAAAATTCTGAGCAGCAAGATGGTAAGCGGCGTGGTTCCCGCGCCACTTCCCGCACATCCTCCCGTCATTTAGGATACTCCCCTCTGCGGTGCCTAATGCCATCAAGCAATCACGCCGCGTGACACACAAAACATATTGATATTTTTTCAAAATATTACTGGCCCGAGCATGAAGTGACCAAAATGAAACAAGGAATTATACTCGGAGTGACGCGAGCAAATTTACTCGATCTACCACATATTCGTGGTGCCGATCAAGTTCTACTGTACCGATCAACTCTAAAAGC
This sequence comes from Temnothorax ravouxi, assembly GCA_030770255.1. Taxonomy (NCBI): domain Eukaryota; kingdom Metazoa; phylum Arthropoda; class Insecta; order Hymenoptera; family Formicidae; genus Temnothorax; species Temnothorax ravouxi. The sequence continues at coordinate 11,579 of JASTWP010002496.1, read as the reverse complement.
TTAAATGGATGAGAACAGGGGAAAAAAGAATAAGGACGACGGACAAAGATGACGGGATCAATCGTGAAATTTATGATTTGCGACTTTGACATCGCGAGCCGAAAAAGCCTCGCTCGGAGCGCTGACGAGCGCGAGTTTTACGGCACTGCATTATCAATCCGGAGCTTTCCTCATGACCTATACAACGGACTGTACCCAGAACGGATGCGGGGATGGATCGGTGTCACGTGAACCCTCCGGATATACCAGCTTCCTAGTCTTGCTCACCTACTTTATAGCCATTTCGTTTCATCGGAAACGTTCGGAAATCGGCCACAGCGTCGACGACGGGAAAACGCGACGAACGTTGCCGAAACGCACATTCGCCATTTTGTTCCGTGCACCAATATTTTTTGGCATTAACTGAATCCCTTATAAGTCGCAAACCAATAAGCCAAACTCCGCAAAATTAAAAAGCAATAATGTAAGTTAACAAAGTAATGGACCAATAGACTCTGGTACTAAAATTAAGGAACTTAGAAAAAGTTGGCTAGTTTTAGTTACGCTATGTTATAGTTTGTAACACTTAAAACAAGACAGGTGAATAATAAGATATCAGAAAAGAGGAGGAAAATCTGAAGGCTTATTCTTTGCGGCTAAACTTTTGTATTTTTTATATCTTAATTCTTTTTTCTTCTCTCTGACGTTTAATTATATGTTACTACTTTATTTTATTATTTTATTTTAAATACAAGAAGTGTAATGCAGGTACGAGGTATGTATGTTACAAATAATTTGTTTATCTTAATCATTTGCGACTCATTTTACTTCCGATTGCACGTGACTTTATTTCGAATCAAATCGACTTATTTATTGCAATTTTATGTATTAAGTTATAAACCTTTATGCAGAAACTATATAGAAAGCATGCTATGGATATGGATTATTTATTGCAGAAAAGAACAAAATAATTATTCTGCTATAATGTAAAGTTTTATACTTCCTCTACGCGCGAAACTATACAAAATAAGTGTTATTATAATGTAATTAGATTATGCAAGTTGTCACAATTTTTGCTTCTTTCTGAAGATAAAGAAAATGTGAATTATTAGTATTTTAAGTAGTCTTCCAGCAAATTTAATTTATTTAACTGTACAGAAGAATGTAAAAAAAATGTCTTTTTTTATAAAAATTTCTTATTTTTGCTTTAATAAATAAACATGTGATCGATGATGTATATGTAACACATATTCTTATTTTGAATCTCGGTCTCTGGTTTTTTAAATCATAAATACCGTCTTGTATATAAGTAAGATCATTTGAATTCATCTTTTTCATCGTCATGCATGCGATATTGAAAATTTTTAATCTTTTACAAGATCACAGTACGTGATTCACGTATTAAATAGTATTATTTGGTAAGATGCATTATTTTTTTTCTCCTGAAACATTCAATTGATAAGTATATACATATAATATAAGTGATAGATATTAAATTAATAAATACGTGTATTTTTAACTAGCGCAGCCTTAATTGTACGCGATCGCGTATCAATTTGACGAGACATGAGTCAATAGTACAAAATGGAAAAGAATAGTGCTGTTTGCGAGATGAGATGGCCTGATGGTAGCCAAGAAAATCCATAAGGTGCAAGACTTTATAGAAAGCAGAAAAGCGAAGTTAGGGAAGCAAGAGAAAAAAATGTAGTTGCGAGCACGCGGAAGAGAGAGTGAGAGAAAATTAGAAGGATAGGGAGGTAAATGTCAACTCGATGATGATATACTGTTGCGATCTTGGCGTAACCCCCTTTCTTCTCCTCTGTCACCTTCTATTTCTTCTTCCTATACGCTCCTCCTCTCTTGCTCTTCGGCAGAGACTATCGGCAGATAACGTTCCACAATGTTGACGGGGGCGGCGGAGCACGTAAGGGCGCGCGGTAGGTAGGCATGGATCACGCCGATCACGGGCAGGGGAAGAGGAAAAAGGGGGTACCCCCGGATTTTCTTCCTGTACGACCGATTTCAGTCACTACCGGCTGGCGCGACGTGCGTGGAAGATCTGAGACTGGGAGACTGATCGCAGTGATCGCAGACCGATTGCACACAGTATTCCGCGGGTGACACTCGCGCTCGCAACGCAGAGAGTCATTCTTTGCTCTCTCCCCGTGGTACCCGCGTCGTGTTTCTCAAGCCAGTACACCTACGGAGGCGAACGCAAGCGATCGCGACTCACGCGGATTGCAACTCGAGATTATCATCTCCCCGAGAGATTAGTGCGGTGTACTCTGGAGGAGTAGTTGAGATTTCGCGGCCGGCAGAACGAATGCGATTTCAAGATCGAGATCAGGAGAAACGCTCGTTGAAGAGAAACTGAAGATCGGCTGAGAGATTTGATCAGTTTTCAAGTTCCATCGATTACCGAAGATTTTCATCGCCGAGATTGAGCGTGAACAATCATCGCGAACACAACTCCGGCAACGAGCGTGAGATTATACATTTTGCGCGCCTATTAAGAGTGCTCAGAAAGTGCAGTGTGCAAAAACAAATCAGACCGGGGCCGGAGATTTCCATATGAAGTTCCATTGCCGGATTTAAGTAAGGTTCGTAAACCGCTTGGGAATCAGTATAACGAAGATGTTAAGTTTAAATAACGGCAAATTTATCGCGCAATTTATAGTAAACAATTAGTGACAATTGATTCGATTTGCAGAACGTTATTTTTCAGTCGTGTAAAAATCAAGTCTGATAAAGAAGCATGTGTGCCATGCGCGTGCGTGAAAAATAACGAAAAATAACGATCATCGTAGAGCGGCGCGGGCGGCCCTAGCGTAACTGAAGTGGATTAATTTAACGAAATGATAATATTAGACTAAATTATCGTATTAATTTATGTGTATAGACGTAAGTTCAAAGGCTCGTGCTTTATGGTATGTACTTGAAACTGTCAAGTCCGACGCCACGTGCGCATGATTACTTTGTCTTTCTCGAAAAAAAAAAAACATTCGTAACGTTTCGAGCAGAGAGAAAATTCAAGACACTTCAGCTTTTCGCCGAGACGATATTCGTGACGGATGACGACGACGGTGAAAATCCCGGTGCGTCGCTCGCAATAATACGCGGAACGACACATCCTCGGCTAATTAGAATATAGCTGTTTTTTATGAGCGTGGAAGAGGAAGAGGGAGCCGTGATGGGTGGCGGTGGTGGGAGGGGAGAAGCAAGGAAACACGTACCATCGCGATATTTATTATACGGACCCCCTGCCGGACATTCGTATTTAACGGGCCGCAACCAATGGCCACCGTCCACCCTCCTCCTTCTACGTATACCTCGGAGAATACCTTGCTGCTTTTCTTGCAGGAGCCTTCGCATGTCTCCGTTAATTCGATGAAATTCTCGTTTGATTGACTGAAATTAAATCCAATATTTTATTGACTTGCTGTCAGTTTGATAGAAGGTGTCCGATAAGCGCGGATTGCTGGAAATAATTTTGAAAATACAGTTTTAGCAACTTGAGAAGCGCAAATGATTAATAATTGAGAGATGAAATTAAAGACAGTTAATAGAAACTAATATTTTCCTAATATTGATATAGATTTTTTTATTTAACTTTAGATACATTTTACAGACACATGTGGGATTAATAAACATAAGTAAGGTTTTCTTAATTTTTTAGAACAATTTTAACTGAGCATTGACAATAATAAATTTTGCGATTATTCTTTCAAATTCTTTTTTATTGCAGACAAAATTTTATATAAAAATATATAGATAAAATCATATAGCACTACATATAGCACTACATAGATATTAACAGGGAAATTTGTATGAATATACGTTGAATTAATTTAAATTTTAAATTAGGCAATCTCTTATTCAAATATTTAAACATTACTATATATTTATTTTCGATAGCTTTATTTATCTTTTATATATGTATCTATTACCTTTTGATATGCGTTAATTATGTGATACACGTATGCATTATAATTGGTCAGAAAATATATTTGACTCACGCTATTACTTAATGATTTTCGCGCAATCACAAATTCAATTTCAGTATCTGAACGCATTGCGATGCAAACGGAGTCCTTTAATATTCGATGATTATTGAGAAATACGAGCACATCAGCTTAATTTAATAGAAGAACTCATACTCTTAGCCGGTTGCTCTCTCAACAATCATATAATGCTCACTATTATGAATGGGCTTTTTACTTTTTTTCGGTACCCAGAAGCATTTATGTTTGATCCAAACGTTCAACCCTAATAATCGGTTTCCGCAGATTTTCCGGGTGACAGAAGCCAAAGGAACATCCGTAGCACATAAAGAATGAGAACTCGGTCAAAACTTTTACAATATAGAAAAAGATAAAAATTCTTTTTACGATAGAAAAGAATAAAAATTTCGATGTTGCAAGCACACAGAAAAAAAAATCTTTAATCAAGACGAATATATTCAAATCAACACAATCATATTGTTTCATATATATAAGCAAGAATATATAATTTTCTTAAAAGAGTTTTATATTCTTGTATTTCAAGAATATTATAATTTAATTTGAATATTATAATTTTATCACATAAAGAGTACAGTGTGATTATTTTGATGATAATGATAATCTTCTTCTTTTTTTCCAATTTTTTCTGCTTCATTATATAACATAATAAAATTGAATCAACATTATTTGTGTTCACGTAGAAAATATGGAATTTTAAAATAAGATTAAAAAAACTGTCTTTATCGTTATAATATGAAAATTTTTGGTTTGAAAGTACTGTTATCCTCTATTCAATATTTTTTGCTTTCCATTAATAAAAATTATTTTTGAATAATAAAAATATATTTTTCTTTATTAAACTAGATACATATAATGCTTTAATGTAAGTAATTTATCTTTGTTTACGTATAATCTCATTTTAAGATTTACATGTCAAATATAAAGATATCCTTTAAGAATGTTATTTTTTTCTGTGCATTTTTCTAAACACTGATGTAACAATTTAGGTGTTACAATTATTTAGCATCTTCCACAAATTGTAAGAGCTTGCGTTAATTTCTATCATTTAAAAGTAAAAAGAAAAAAGTGCGTTTACTTGAGAAAAGCTTCTGTTTACGTATTTAAAGTAAACAATTCTTCGAATCTTTTGTCACGCAACGCATGTCTATTACAGTTCTTCATTCAAGATTCGCTTCGCGTTATGTCTTCAAGTAAGCAACTTGTGAAATATTCGCTTGGCAGATACCGTGTTATGTCTCGTTATCATCTTCGCGTTTAAAACGATACTGGTCGATAATCAGCCGGACTGCGTACACGACCGGAAAATATCGAGAGAACACCGAGTGGGCCTACTACAAAAGCCTACAATCATGACAGAGGCATCGCGCGATCCTGAGGTGGCTGATTCAGAAAACACTGATAACGGCACGACAACGTTAAATCTGACTTGTTCGACGACCAACAAGAAACCTCTTCCGGATCGTGGAACATGGAGCACCAAACTGGACTTTATTCTCAGTGTGGTAATGGCATTATCATGTCGCCAAATCTTATTCAATGCATTATTGTTCTTAAGCATATCGTCCGTTACGTTAATATTGTCAACTATAATTATTGATCAAATGCGTGAGGGCAAAGTTACAAACAAAATGTTTCGCCAATTGCCAAAGATATTTCTAATATAAACATCAAATTGAAAGAGACTATCCAGACAGCACCATGTCCAAAATCGGAACATAAATTGGGTCTTAAAGACGTCATTAAGACGTCTTTTAGACATCATATATCATGAGACGTTTTAAAAAATGTACAGTTATTCATAAAAATATCTTCATTATTAACATAACATATTAGCACTGTGCTTCGACGTTCACCATTTCTTCACCGTTTCTTTAAGGTCGGCCTGGCAATCGGTCTTGGCAATGTTTGGCGATTTCCCTACCTATGCTATAAGAACGGCGGTGGCGCTTTCCTAATTCCCTACTTCTTGACGCTGTTCCTGGCCGGTATACCCATGTTCTTTATGGAGCTGGCTCTCGGACAAATGCTCACGGTGGGCGGCCTCGGAGTCTTCCAAATAGCGCCACTCTTCAAAGGCATCGGTTACGCCGCCGCCGTCATGTCCTGCTGGATGAATGTCTATTATATCGTTATCCTGGCCTGGGCAATCTTTTATTTTTTTATGTCAATGCGCAGCGGTAAGCATACATTTAATTACGTTAAAAAAATCCTCTTTTACATAATCTCTTATCGGGTATGTTTCATTTAATGATGAAAACAAGAACAAAGAGCTTAAGCGTTATTCATTATACAACTGTCTCATGCAATCCGTTATAGAATTGCCTTGGGGAAGCTGCAACAATTACTGGAACACTAAGTATTGCGTAAATCCTTACGACAGAAGCTCGTTGCTTTGCTGGAGCCAGATTTCGCCGAGAAATGGTAGCGCCGTCAAGATGTGCACGCTCAATCATGTTAATGTGACAATGACGGAACTTACGGACCCTGTGAAGGAGTTTTGGGAGTCAGTATAAATACAATTTTTCATTTACTTTCAAGTACGTGACGCGCGTAATTTACGCATTTCTATATCACCGGACTTATATCAAGTGGACACCTTTAAAGTGTTACCATCTTCGCATTATTTAGTCTTGATAATTTCGTAATTTTATTTTTCAGACGTCGAGCGTTGCAGATCAGCGATGGTATCGAGTCCGTGGGCAATATCCGATGGGAATTAGCAGGTACATTATTATTAGTGTGGATAATCTGTTATTTTTGCATCTGGAAAGGTGTCAAGTGGACCGGCAAAGTCGTCTATTTCACGTCTCTCTTCCCATACGTGTTGCTCACTGTCCTTCTGATTCGCGGCATTACGCTACCCGGCGCCATGGAAGGCATTCGATTTTATATCAGTCCAAATTTGTCTAAGCTTCGAGAATCCGAGGTGAGTTACTTTCTTTCATTTATTAGCTCTTGAAACTTATTTTATTTCTAAAACGATTCTGTAAACATCATCAGCTCACTTGAACTGACTTTATCGAAACAATTTTATTTTACAAAACAATAACATATAACTATAATAGTAAGATTTATATTTCCATAATATATTAATTATGTTTTCGCTTAAGTTTTTTTAGATTTTAACTTTATTTTATAGACACAACAGTGCGAAGTAAAGATATTATGTTAAAAAAAAAATATTTTTTAAATAGTATCCTAATAATATTATTTGAGATAGAGTATTCTGTAGACATTTTAGAATATTCCGGGTTCCCCTTTTCACGATGCATTCACACAAAATGGAATTTGTAGGTATGGATCGATGCGGTGACACAGATCTTCTTCTCGTACGGTCTCGGACTCGGCACCCTCGTGGCCCTCGGCAGTTACAACAAATTCACCAACAATGTCTACAAGGACGCTCTGATCGTTTGTTCGGTCAACTCGTCCACTAGCATGTTCGCGGGCTTCGTGATATTCTCGGTGGTGGGTTTCATGGCGCACGAACAGCAGAAACCGGTCGCCGAAGTGGCCGCTTCCGGGCCAGGACTGGCCTTTTTGGCTTATCCGTCGGCGGTTCTTCAATTACCGGGCGCGCCGCTTTGGTCGTGCCTATTCTTCTTCATGCTGCTGCTCATCGGACTCGACTCCCAGTTCTGCACGATGGAAGGCTTCGTCACGGCTATAGTATTTGTTTTTCAAACTTAACTTCTAACTTTTCTCGCTAACTTCTCTCACTCTAATCCTCAATAAAAAGTTATTAAGTCTCGGAAAGTTATACTTTTAAACTAGAAAAAATTGGAAATTTAATTACCTTTTTTTCTTAGCTTATACTCTTTGAGATTTGAAATATTTGACTTGGTTTGACTCTAACTTCAAGAAATTCCTTTTCTTTTTAGTGAGAAAAAATATTCGCGTTTTAAGTTGTTAATTGATCGATTCTTTTTCAGGTGGACGAGTGGCCTCAGAAATTACGTCGTCGCAAGGAGTTGTTTATCGCCCTCGTGTGCGCCCTGTCCTATGTCATCGGATTGTCGTGTATTTCTCAAGGTGGCATGTACGTTTTCCAAATCCTCGATTCGTACGCCGTTTCCGGCTTCTGTTTACTCTTCCTCATCTTCTTCGAGTGCATATCAATCAGTTGGGCGTTTGGCGTAACCCGATTCTACGATGGTCTGCGCGATATGATTGGATACTATCCTCTTATGTGGTGGAAATTTTGCTGGACAGTGACTACGCCGATGATTTGTGTTGTGAGTACAATAAGTTTATTATCTTATCGCATATATCTGAGAAGAGTCAAATAACATGAGCTTTCGCCTTTATTGTCTTAATTTAATTTTGAAGGTACTTTAATTGTGCTAAAAATAAATAGGCTTTTCTTAATGCCCTGGGCATATTCAATAATGTTTAGTTTTTAAAAACTAATAGCATTCTTAACATTTATAATGAAGGTCAATTCATTTATTTGGGCACGCCAAGTTTTTGAGTCTCGATTAAGTTTTTCCTTAACTTCTCACCTGGATATTTTATTATTAATATAGCGTTTATTATTAATATACATGCAGAGATCCAACGAATTAATATAACAAAGTGTAAATGAGAGCTAAGTACTTCTTACTTATAGTACGGGATCCGGCCGCGTGATTTATACATTTATCTGTTATTTTATCGAAATGCGATTTTAATGGAAGATTAACATATCAGGTCATACATCGCGGCCGGTGTGCCTTGCCGCAAGTACCCTTAATTAAAGCTGTGTTACTTATTAATATATATATAGCAGTACTAAAAATTGTAATTCAAATTATAACACTGATACTATATATTATGTGCTTAGTTATTGCATCGATCTCACTTTTTGACATGTGAGATTTCGAGATCTCAGTATTGACTGCACCAATTTTAATCAAACTGGTCGCAATCGAAAGCTCGTATCAACGTTATATTAGAAAACTGTCGTCAGATTTTTGATCGCAGTTTTCTTTCTTGAGATATTTAATTCGGAAAATCGATCGACCTGAAAACTCCGGATAAGCTACTTGGTAGCGTCGTCTGCTAACTCTCTTTTTATGTACTTGGCATCGCGACGCATGATATATATAAAATATATAAAATTCTTGTAAAAAGATTTTTTGCGTTTTCTTCTATCTACAGATTTTCCTCTACAAAAATATCAAGAATTACTATCGTGTCAATTTATGCAATTTAGCAAATAAGTTTTAATTTTCATTCAATGTTAAGTGGACTTTACTTTAATAAAATTTTGGCGTATAATTTAATAAAAATATATAATGTTTAATGTTAAACTCAGGGCGTGTTCGTCTTCAATCTGGTTCAGTGGACGCCTATAAAATATCTAGATTACGAATACCCGTGGTGGTCGCATGTGTTAGGCTGGTTTACAGCGCTATCCTCCATGCTCTGCATACCCGGATATATGGTCTATGCCTGGATGACTACATCGGGTGACAATAGGACGGTAAGTACGGACAAATCGAGAATATAAGTTTATTGAGAGATATTTACAATTTATTCGATAGTTTATTCAATACAATTATTTCTACCTTGCAGAAATACAAATTGTTAATTAAGATAGAGGACGACGTCGCGACTCTGCGAACAAAGATGGGTCAACCACCAGTCGAGCTAACGCCCCTATAATTTTTGCTTCGGTAGGCAGCGCGAGCTTGCCTAGTTTGATAATACAGTCGTTTCCTGTTATCCTGTAAAATTGGTGAATTACAAGGAATTGATAAGGATTTATTTTGTAGTCATAAATTCCTAATCTTTAAAATCGGGAGAATGACTTAAAAAATGTTTAAATAAAGATTCTAAAGATTGTTTTCTTCTGATTCGTTTGTGAAATAAAAGTAAGGCCACTTGAGAATAGAAATGGGTTGAGAAATGATCCAAATGTTTCCTAAAGTGGGTCTTAATTTCGACAATTAGAAACGTAACTTCACAAAATAGGTTCTTGTCAATTTCTCTTAATGCATCCGCTTTTTGTAGGATATCGTGATAACGGTTACCATAAAAGAATGCGCGCGCGACCGCTTGTAGGTCGTCGAGGCTTGGCGTTCTTTCGTTCTCGAAGACACGATTCGACGCGAAGCGGAGAGCCAGCAATTAAATGAACGCCGGAAACGAACGTATACCCGACACTGCCCTCGGTTCCCCTCTTCACACCCTCTCGACAAAAAGCTTCGCTGGCTTTGTACATAAATTATTTATTTGTCATCGTAACGATCGCATAACTCCCGCAGGGTAGGTGACGCGGAAGTTCGCAAACGCTTGTAACATTCTGGCTAAATTGCCGGGTTCATCTTGGGATCAGACGGAATATGCAAATCTGGTTGCATCATCGTGAACCAAAGCTGTTTAAAATTTACTTCATTGCAAATATAAAAACGGATTAATTTATGTTCTAAAATATTTTTTGCACGGGATACTCTCTTTTGAAAATATAGTTTTAAGGACCCAAATTATACATAATTTTTGATGTGATATAGAAAAGTCGCCAAATTTATTGCCAGATTGTCACCGTGTTCGTAAATACACATAATGAGTGACAGTTCAGTTAATTGCTATTAGCGATAAGCGAAATCGGTGCAATTGGCTGTTGCTCTCACATAACAAATATCTGATGATATCATTCATCAAACTTATATCGTGATAGCCCTACCTAACTCAACTTTATATACACCCGTACTTTCGCATCAATTTGACGCTGCAATTGGCGAACAAAGTGCGGCTACGTCTCTCTTTTCAAGGATTGTAATAAATATTAATTTGCGACGAATGTAAGGCGAAGCGTTTCTTCCATAACATATGTAACGCAATCATCACGAAATTGTTATAAATGAAAAGTACAACAATGTAGTACTCGTAGATTAAATGCCGCTGTATCGCCCAAATTCTTCGCCATTTGCGAGTGACTCGTATTAATAATGTATTTTGGACGTCCCAAACCGCCGCCGTCCGGACGTTTACGACGAACGGATGGACAGTACGATTCCAGGATTGCCCTGTGCGCGTATTTATGCTGCCATAAATATTATAAATAGGCGCGTTTTATTATCGTATTGCTCTTATTTAATAATTAAACTAGTGTTACCTAATTTATTTCGTGTACCTGTCGTTAGATCTGCAGCGTCCGTAGACCAATAGTATAATAGCGAAATATGTAGTTAACATAAAAAGCGACAAAACATTCGCGAACATTGCAATACCATGATGAAATTATAAAGATGATAGACGGATGAAATAAAAAATATAATTTCGATATTGTGCCGCTATGTTGTATGTACACTATATTTATCCGGTAAAAAATGTTTCATATAAAAACATATATGAATGTAGGTATATAATTCTACATATGTCTACATATGTTTTTTTCTTTTATAATCTCTGTTTGTATACAGAGAAAAGTATCTTAAAAAATAAAAAATAATTACCAGGATAATTTTCAAATTTTTTAAATAAAAAATGAAGTTTGACAAAATGAGAAAAAATTGCCCGTATATACATAATGATATATAAATGTAACAATCATAAATATAAAATATGATTATATACAAGATACATATAATCTAA
>JASTWP010002495.1:0-41753 GCA_030770255.1 Temnothorax ravouxi | reverse complement strand
TTTATCTTTAGACATACTTTACATGAAATAGATTAATTCGATTGTACAATAGAAGTCGCTATTAGCATGTCTAAAGCATGAAATGCATAAAAGATATTGCTCTCTTCGTCTAACGGCTGCTATGGTACATAAGTCTCTCTTTCTCTCTCTCTCCTATAGGTCTGTTCGATATTCGAATCTTGCTTAAATTCGTATTTTTATATGGCGTATAGTATAATTCTATTCTTTCCAGGTCCATGTGTGACTCTAAGCACTATCGCTAATAAGGTAATGGGTAGCCGCATATAATTGTTTATAACAATTAATAACAACGATGAATAAAATGTTGGTAGAAGCCGTTTCAAGGTTCCTAACATTATATTAGTATTATCGCGTGTAAGCAGAAATGGTTAGTATTTTGTTAATACAGTAAACTAGCGAAATTAAATTATTTATATAAATGAGGTTTTTATTATTGTTATAGCTTGGAAACGGTTGGGAATTTGGTGGTGGTGTACAGGAGGGATATTGTAGGGTTTTTCCCGAACTATAATATAGCATAAAATTGCTTTCAGAAAGGTTTCATTGTTAGCAAAAAACTTTCAGAGATTTTTGTTAACCCGTCCCTGTATTACTTTAAGATTTTATATTGCTTTTATTAATAGAGTAACGGGGTTTTGACCTATATAAAAGTTGTTGTATATGGTCTAAAGAATAAGATAAAAATGTTTATTGATGTTATTAATAATGCATTTATAATTGTTTATAACAATAAGTTACAAAATTGGATTATTAAATGGTAAATGTTTTTCTGTCAAATGATGCTAATGATTATTCTCGACATGTATTTATTTTGTTTTCGTTTCTCAGTCCTTTCTTTGTATTTTCTTTTAATTTATTTCGAATTGCTATTGCTGTCCTCGTCTTACTCATAGCGAATTCACATAAAGGCGAGTATTAAACTATCCTCGTCTTACATATAGAGGTATATGCTAATTTATTTCATAGGGGCGAAGTATTAAACTATCCTTTTCTTTATGCCTGTGGCATAAGTCTGTCTCTCTCAGGTTCGTAGGGCGAATGTTCACTTTTCAACTTCTTTTATTAATTTAATTAATTTAGATAGAAAATCGGGGCTAATGCTATTGACATCTAAGGACATGAAAGATTCCATTTTTCGCATAATAATTGAGTGTCAAAATTTTCATTCAAAAATGATTTTTATTATAGCCAAAACGTGTAAAAGACTAAGAATATTGTTGTAAAAGTGATTCGGTCTTCCTGAGTTTGAATGGTAAAAAGTTTAAAATGGCGGACTTGAAACTTTAATAATTTATAACTCGGAAACGGTAAGAGATAGAGAAGTGGGGTTTTTTTATGATATTTAGATGGTTAAGGGCTGTTTTTGAGGGTGTTCAAAATTTTTGTATTTTATGGATTTTTGTAATTTTTATTTATATCTCGGAATTGGGAAGAGCTAAGAGACGGGAATTTTTATAGGATTGCTTGATACTCTTTACTGAGTTCCTGTAGTATTTTTATTGATTAATTTTTATATTTATTTATAATAAATTTTTAAGTCAATTTGTTTATTTTGGAAGATACAAGAATAAGTTGTAAACAAAAGTTGTTCGGCTTCTTACGACGGTTCCAATTATCATATTAATTGAGTCGGATAATGACTTATTTTAATTGTTTATAACAATGTCGTCTAAAACTCTTTATAAGATAATTATTATTTTGACGTAATATTCTTCTCTAGGCACAAAGGAATACGTTTCTGTAATCATATTGTCTTTAACTAAATGATTTATATTTTATTTTAATTTTAGTAATTCGTTAATATAGAGCGGACGTCAATTTCCGTTAGATCCGCGAATAAAGGTAAATTTATATCGCATAAAGGACCTAGAGGACCTTATGGTGCTTGCATTGATGATGCATAATGGTGATAGATTGACTTTAGTAATAATTCAAAGGTGCCTTGAAGATAATTTAATTATTTGTCCAAATTTCGGTTTGTCACTAGACGGCGGCAGCTTAAGGCGGCCATTTGCTACTTTAGGAACACGTACCGTGGTCTATGCATCAGCTGAGTTTGTGAACGCGTACAGCTGAGCATTGTTGTGACAGAAGCAAGTAAGAGATATTGCAATATTCTAATTCTATCGTTATTTACAGGTACTTGGCAACTGAGGAAAAGAAAAATTTGATCCGGCGAGGCGGCGAGAGTGTCGTGAGACGTGACAGCTTCTCAATCATAATGCTGACCACCGATTTGCACTCAGGTTAAGAATAAAATGACCAAAGAACAATACAACAAGTACGTATAGCAATTTTTAAAGTTAATTATAATTAAAAAATTATGTTTTACATACATATAATTATTAATATTGAGAAAATTTTATTGTATTTAAGTTTATCTTTGTTAGTATATTTTTATTAATTTTTTCTTATTACATTTTATTATTATTAATATTATGTAATAATTAGTAATATAAAAATGCATAGGAATCATTCTTTATATAAAATCAAATGGTATAATCTCTTTAATTATAGACTTAAATAGTCTTTTCTTATTTTTATTTTCTTTCATTTATCAGGCTTAATCGGCGCATCAGCGACAATGAGGAGAAATACCTGTCTAGAATCTACGATGAAATCGGTGGCGACGAGATTAAGATAAAGTTGAACCCTAATAATAGCAGGCTCGCCGGCAAACAGCTGATATCTAGTAAAAAGAAACGACGATTGTTATCGAACATGGAAATGGAAGTAATTTCTACGGCAGCGAAGAATTTGATGGAATCTGTCAGTCATGTTCAGGCACCATTCACTACGACGAAGCATCTGGAACACGTGCGGCTGATGTTCAAAATGGCCTGGACGTCAGTCCTCGCGGCGTTCAGCGTCGGACTTCAAGACTGCGACGATCCAGAGATCGCGTCGCTCTGCTTGGACGGTATCAGGTGAGAAGAAATCTGAGAAACGAAGGAAAATAGATTTATACGGCTGTACCTTTCGTATTTTATATTATTTATATGCTATATATTTTAGATGTGCCATTCGTATTGCCTGCATCTTTTATATGAGCCTCGAGCGCGATGCCTATGTACAAGCTTTGGCAAGATACACCTTGTTGACGGCTAATTCACCAATTACCGAAATAAAGGCGAAGAACATCGATACCATCAAGACTCTCATCACAGTAACTCACATCGATGGCAAGCAACTATCTAGGCAGCTCGTGGCTCGATGTCGTCAAATGCATCTCCCAGTTAGAATTGGCGCAGCTAATAGGTACTGGAGTACGGCCACAATTGCTGGGCCCACCGTCAAAACCGCACTTTCCCTCGCCATTGGCGAACTTCGGTAATCTCGCACACTCTGCCAGTTTGCACCAGACCAACAATCTCAACTTGAGCTTGTTGGACCCCCAGCGTGAAAGAGTCCATCTGTGAAATTTAAATTCCATAGATGCACACGTTTAGAAATCGGTGTACAATCAATATATAAAGATGTAATGCGTGATACTAATAGAGGGCATACAGTACGTGCCGTATGTGAGAGCTTTCAACCAGCAAAAGATGCTGAATTCAAGGTGATAGCTCACATTATGCCGGATTTACCAAATGTCGATTAATTTACCAAATAATGTTAACTTGTACAATTATTTTCAATTAATACCTATACTTTTGAATCAATTTTAGGAATTTTTTAAGAATCCTGCATTTCGAGCAGATGGATTAAAAATTTATCCAACACTGATGGCACTGATACGTGGCACCGGCTTGTACGAATTATGGAAAACTGGGAGATATAAAAGCTATGCGCTCAGTGTATTAGTTGATCTTATAGATTTTATATTCTACTAGCTTTGATACCACCATGGACCCGCGTTTATCGCGTGCAACGTGATATACTTGTGGCATTAGTGAGGTAAATATAATAATATGAGACTACACAAGAAAGTAATACACTTGTAATAAATATTAATGCATATCATCTTTTTATCATTTCTGCTCTAGTTCTAAGTATAACATAATAAGATAGATATATGTAATAACAACATAGACATAACGATAATAAAAATATATGTAATCGTTCGAAATTTATATTGACATTTATATAGACGTTTTTTATTAGGTTATAACATCAACATAATTATAAATCACAATCCAGCCATATAAATTTCAAAAGATTACATATATTTTTATCATTGTTACATCTATGTTGCTTTTATATACATCTATCTCATTATTATATATTTAGAACTAGAACAGGAAGATACATTGCATCAAAAAATTTGTACATTAAAGATTTAAAAAGGGCGCCAAAATATTTGAATATACACAACAATCATGGATGAGAAACAAAAGATTATCAAAGAAAGCATTGATTCTTGGTTAGAATATAGTATTTTATTATACGTTATACATTATAAAGATTTGAAGAAAATGCCGAGAGAAAATAAACTAACTTTGGATGTTGCAGTGGCTATTCTCGCAGAATTCTCGGATCATTTTTGCAATAATCAATTACCTGTTTACTCGGACCCAATTTGGAAGCAAATGAGTAAAAGATGTCAAAATGCATGGAGTGCCCATAACTGGTGGGTTAATGTTAAATATAATAGACGAAAAATATTTTCTATCGCAAGACAAAGAATGGGTCTTGACATGCTAGATCCATCAATAAACATTACAATTTCCATTGAAGACAATAACAATGAATCATTTAATTGTAATAATTTTTCATTCGATTCTACTTGTCAAGATAACGAGACTTGGTTTGATTTAATATTAAATTCAAATGAATGGGAACAAATTAAACCACTTCAATCAGGGAACAAGAGATCTAATCACACATTAAGACCATGGATATGGACCAACGTCATTGCTGATGCATTTTATCGACAATATCGTCTACCTTGCGCATACACTTTTGTTAGAGGCGACGTAAATACATCCCAAAGCAAATATTATATTAAGATTATCGGCAGATGTAAAAGTAAAACATGTGGCAATATTTTCAAAGGCGTTGTTGACACAGAACCGTCAGCCAGCACTGGTGTGCTTTGTATACGTGTCAAAACTCGGGACACTAGAGGTCAACCCCATGAAATTCTGCAGCGTCCTTTAAATGGAGAAAAACGAAAACAGGCAGGCAAAGCAGCAATCACAGAAGGATGTTCAAATTTGCGAAAAAGAATGTTGAGAGAAAATTTGCATCTAGGAGATGTTGATGCACCAATAATACCTTCATTGGATGTACTCCGACATGCTAAAAATGAAGCAATTGATGAAGAATTAGGGTCCAAAAAAATAAAGGATGTAATTCAAGCAATTTATCGTTTAAATTTTGAAAATCCTTATAAAGGTTCTATTGCTGCAGTAAGTTACTTGCCGTTCAAAGTGTGTTATGGCACACGTGAACAAATCAGTGTTTATGAACAATATCACAATATGCATAAAAATGCTTCATCTATTAGTATTGATGCAACTGGCAGTGTTGTTAGGAAATTAAAAAGGTCACTGGAAACAAAATCAGCTCATATTTTTTTATACGTGATTGCCATACATTTTGACAATACGTCTTTATCAGCATATCAATTACTAACAGAATCACAAGAAACTGAAACAATTGAAAACTGGTTGAAAATGTGGCTACGTATAGTCAAATTTTGTAAGCCAATCCAAGTGGTCGTTGATTATTCCAGAGCAATGTTATTGGCTTGTTCGAAAGCTTTCAGTGATATTACTATAAAAAAATATATTGAAATTTGTTTCAATGCTGCTTCGGTGGGGGAATATGTTTCACGAGAGTGGATATCAACATATGTGAGGGTTGACGTTGCACATGTAATCCATATGGGGTGTCAATGGCCTGCTTTAAAAAGTCATCCTTTGCGCCCTGTACGCGACTTCTATATTCGATGCATTGCTTTGATGATAGACTGCCAAAGTTATCAAAATTTTATCGAAATATTTTCGCTTACGTGTATTGTTGCCCTCCAATATTATCAAGATTCAACCGTAAGTATAAAATTGGTAAATCAACGAATAAAAACAGCTGAACAATCAAGGGAAAAGTTGGAGTCGTTAATAAAAGAGCGTCCTACTGATATAGACAATTATTTGCAAATTATTGATTCCAATAATGATCAACTGAATGATGACGTTTATGAAGTAGGCGATGATAATATTAAAATCAACGAATTTTTTGATAATATAAAAATTGCAGCATCATCAGCAATTGAGAAGGGTGAAAATGTAAACTATTTTTATTTACCTAAATTGATCGATCGATTGTTACAAATCGGAAAAGAATTTCCACTCTGGACAGCAGTGTGTATTCCTTTTTGTACAAGTCATCCAACCACAAGCTATTGTGAGAGGATCTTTCGGGATATTAAAAATGATGTATTTAAAAACTATTCACTTCCACAAAGAATTGACAATTTTATCAAAATTCATCTTTGTGATTTAATAGGAGGTACACGAAATTTTTTAGCAAAAATGCAAAATTTTGTTGTAAACGAGAAAGTGGTACCAACTTGGATTTTTGCCAATATGCTACAGTTCGACCAATAGCGAAAAGCCCAACTGAACTTTATAATGACGTCAGTATACAACATTCAAAAATAGAACATGATTATTCTAAATCATTCAATGATTCAGATTTGTTATCAAGAGAAAACTGGCGTGGAAAAGCGGAACCTTTATTTTTATTGAATGAAAATCAAGAAAAAACGGAGTATGTTTCGAATAATATGACAGAATCGAATAATAAAAACTTTGAGCAATTGGTTGAAGAGATAGATAATATTTCTACTTTTACGTGCTATGATACAGATGATTTGTCACTTTCAACATTACTAAATGCAGGATCAGATAATTTTGAAAACCAGATTTCTAGTGCAAAAATGATTAAAAGTGAAGAAGGTAATTCGGAAACTCTTATTCATGAATCACCGCTACTTGTCAATAGCAAAAATAAAAATGAATTGACCGTAAAACAACAGAAAGCTACTCAAATAGAAACAAAAAAGTATTTTGAACATAAACCATCTCATTCAAAGTTCTTTTGTGCATATCCTGAAGTGAAGTTAAATAATAAGTTGGTCACCAAGAACATAAAACGCTATTTATTAAAAAATGCGTCTTTGTGTGGAACTTATAAAATTGATGGTAAAATACATTTTCTAAGGAACAGTTGTCCGTTCGACTCTATTACACAAATTGTTTTCACCAGTGTTTTGGATGATCCTGGGTATTTATCCATTGCCAAAACTTTTGATAGCCCATTCTTTAAGTTTATCTTGAAATTCATGGACAATGGTCCAAGTCATCAATTATATAAGGAGAGATTTATGTTATTGAAACCCTTATATGAAGATACTAAACGTATTACAAGAACTGAGCATCACGAGATTATGTTCTCTTATGATGCAGAAGCTAGTCCGGCTGATGTTTGGATGAAACTGTTAAAATCAATGCCAAGTTCCCGTCAAATGGAGAAATGCGATAAGTGTGGCGAACATGAAAGAGTGCAATTAACGTTAATGCCTAATCATAAGATAATTATAGAGAAAGGCTTTCGTGCTCTGCAGAAAGCATTGCAATTTCATAAAATCATTTACAATAAACGATGTCAATGTGATGGCTGCTTTGTTCTAACAACCGAAACTAATTGCCACATTTTCATAGAATTAGATATCAGAGAAAATCTTCGTTCTGCTTCAAAGTCTTGTAAATTGAAAGAATTACCAACAATGCTAATGCTGGCAAAACAATATAGGTAAAGTTGTTTTATATTAAATTACATATTTTTTTAAAACAAAGTATATAAGCGTTATTTCAATGTTTCAGGCTAGTAGGCGTTATTGCAAAATATCCAGGTCATTTTATTGCTGTTGGTGTTGTACGTTAGTCCGTCAGGGCCTGGATGGAGTTCCGTGACTCTGCCTAATGGCCACTTGAATGGTGGATAACGTTTGTCTGTTATGAGTACTTAGGATCCCTCTTTTATGTCATTAGAAGGATAGTGCCACTTTGACATGGCCAGATGTCTTTGGAGACATTCCGTTGACCATTGTTTCCAAAAGCAGTCAATCTTCTTTCTCAGAAGTTGCCATCTATTGAGACGTGAATCAGGTTCGGACGATAGTCCCGGTTCTGGAATAGTCGTGGGAGGTTCTCCTATCAGAAAGTGTCCCGGGGTCAAGGCGGCGAAGTCGCTTGGATCATCTGACAGAGGGCAAAGTGGACGAGAATTCAATACTGCTTCGATCTGAATCACTACAGTGTTCAATTCTTCATAGGTTAACAAGGTGTCTCCGATCACTCGAGTCAGATGAAACTTGGTTGACTTTACAGCTGCTTCCCATTTTCCTCCAAAGTGAGGAGCTGATAGCGGATTGAAGATCCATTTGGTACCGTCTTTAGCCAGTAGATATGCGAGCTCATGCAATTCCCTGGATGCGCTGGTAAAACGTTGACGTAAAGCAGCATCAGCGCCAACAAAATTTGTACCACAGTCGCTTTGAAGGGTAGCGCAGATACCTCGACGACCAGTGAAACGTTTGTATGCCGCAATGAACGCTTCAGTCGTGTAATCGGTTACAACTTCGATATGTACGGCTGATGTAGCCAGACACACAAAAATCGCAAGGTAACCCTTATAGCTTCGTGCCGCCCGCCCTTTCCAAGTCTTGATCATGATGGGACCGGCATAATCCAAACCAGAATTTAGAAACGGCCTTGCTTGAGTAACTCGAGACGCTGGAAGATGTCCCATGAGTTGTTGTGCTCGGATTCCACGATACCGAGCACATCGAGTACACTTCAAAATAAAGGAGCGGACAGGAGCTCTGCCTCCAATGATCCAATATGTTTGTCGGATATAGCTCAATGTAACTTGAGTTCCACCGTGTAATGTGCGACTATGAGCGTCGTCAATAATGAGTGTGGTGAGAGGGGATCTTCTTGGAAGGATGATGGGGTGTTTTGACTCCATGGAAAGATCGGCGTAATGCAATCGTCCTCCAACGCGTAAAAGACCATCTCGATCCAAGAATGGAGTGAGTTGGGTCATAGGATGAGATCGTGGAAAAGTATTTCCTTTAGAAATGACCAGCAAGTCATTGGCGAACCAAGAATGTTGCACTTGCTTGCACCAAAAGATTCTACTTTGATGTGTCTCTTCCGGTGTCAGCGGCCAAAAAAGAGATGATTGCGGTATCTTCCTCAAACAAGAAAGAACTCGACGACAGAGGGCTGTGATCCTAAACAGATGTGAAAGAGAGGAATACTTGTCGAGCAGAGTCCAATAAGGTCTCCGAGATGACACGGCAACTGAGACTATTCCAGGTCGCTCTTCAAGATCGGTCTCTGGCGAAAGTTCACTAACGGCTTTTGGCCACGAGGAAACTGGTCCGGACAACCAACTGGGACCGTTCCACCAGAGGTTATGATTGATGAGCTGCTCTGGAGTTAGACCGCGGGAAGCACAGTCAGCTGGGTTCTGTTTTCCGGGTGTAAGCGATTTACCACGGTCTCCCGATAATTTGAACCGACCGCCGAACTTCCCGACCGACAGCGCTGCCGATCTGCGGCAGCGAATAGGAGGACTCGAGGACGGGCCAATCCGAGGCCGACCGGCGGCCAATAGGAGGACTGAACGACGGGCCAATCCGAGGCCCGTGTGCGCTAACGAAGCCGGCGTAGAGAGTCTGTCGTCGAGTCGTTGCGTCGTAGCGTAATCGAGAGGAGCGAGATCGTAGACGAGCGTATAGATATATTTTTATAACGAACGAAGGTGTTCTGTCGCTCAGATTTCGAGAACGGGTAAGCAAGTTGCTTACAATATCAGAAGTGGGATAACGCGCGTGCCACGCAGCGCTTGGAAATCCTGAGGTGCGAAAGTACGTAGGTACACGTTGGGCGGAAATAATGGGCCGCCATAAGTCGCGTGAATCGCATCGCGATTCAGAGAATCAGACATCGAGGAGAAAGAGGCGTCATTCACTTTCTGCAACACGAGACAATGAACGCGTTAAAAGGCTAGAACGCATTGTCGAAAGTTTGGATCGACGGTCACATACACGTGCACATGGTTCGTGCATACATCGAGGAGATGAATTAATGATCCCACCGTTTGACCCATCGAAGGACGAGTTGGTTATCGAGAAATGGATCGAACACGTGGACGAGCTATCGGTACAGTATGATTGGGATGACCGAGCGAATCATGAGGCTAATACCGAGCCGACTGAAGGGTCATGCCCGACAGTGGTACGACACGCGACCACGGTTGGCCGTTACATGGTTGGAAACGAAAAGCGAGCTAATGCAACAGTTTCGTAAGTCCATTCCTTTCCATAAATTATTCAAAGAAGCCGCACTGTACGAAAGCCTCCCTGGCCAAGCGTTGGGAGATTATTGTTTTCAAAAACTGAATAAATTGCGTAAGTTAGATATTAAGATACCGGATAAATATATAATCGACGCAGGTAATTGGTGGGATAACGGACGCGAATATCGCGAGAACGGTGCGATCCGCGCAGCTGGATGATGCAAACGGGTTGTATGCGTATATGACGACCCTCGGAGACTTGCCGTCAAAGGGCGAAAAACACAAAGCTATACCGGCCGTAGGTCAGGGGCGCGATCGAAAAGACCGATATTCGAAACACCCGAGATCAAATCAGTCGCGAGACGCGAATTAACGAGAATTCAAAATCTACGGATAAAATCGGTGATAGCAGTGATAATAAGTAAACCGCAAGTAGAATGTTATAATTGCGGGAAAGTGGGTCACTATGCGAGGAAATGTCTCGAGCCGCGAGTGGAATGTGACAAATGTAAACGGAAAGGGCATATGACCGCTAAGTGCCCTCAAAATAAAAATGTAAATATTGTGAGTCCAGAAGGATCGGCGTCAAATTTGTATGAACGAGAATTAATAGTAAATGGACGTAAGATTAACGGATTGATCGATACGGGAAGCGGTTGCACCCTATTGCGGAATTCGGTTGTCGAGAAAAATAAAATGACTGTCGTACCAAGGTCAAGTATAATATTAAAAGGATTCGCGGGACAGACCGTAACCGGTGATCGATCAACCCTATGTGAGATAAAAATAATGGACGCGAAAGCGTGTGTAAACGCAATAGTTATACCGGATGATTGTCTTGCGTATGAAATCATCGTCGGTCGCGACTTCCTGGAACAGGAACATATTGTAACTATTAAACGCGGTAAGGAATTGTTATTCAAACAATTGCCGGATATGAATAAGTTGTCGGAAGACGTTGTGAGCGTGAGTTTTCTAGATGTGTCAACGGAAGACTCGATACGCGTGGGCCCTATTGGCGAATCGGCGAGGCGACAATGTGTCGAGTTAATTCGCGAATTCGAAGATTGCGTGTCATCCTCGATGAGGGATTTAGGAAAAACGGACACTATTTCATTTCGTATAAATTGTACATCAGATGTACCTGTAGTCTATCGTCCGTACCGGTTAGCGGAATTCGAAAAACGAATACTAAGAAATATAGTTGGGGAACTATTGGAGAATGGTATTATTCGGGAATCAAATTCGCCGTACGCAAGCCCGGTGGTGCTCGTGAAAAAGAGCAACGGAGAATATCGCATGTGTATCGATTTTCGAAAATTGAACGCGATTACAATTAAACGGCCGTACCCCATGCAGCGGATCGAAGATCGAATAGATCAATTGAACGGTAGCTGTTACTTTACGGGATTGGATTTAGCGTCGGGATACTACCAGGTACCGATGGCGGTACGACTCAATTGAAAAGACAGCTTTCATTACACCAGATGGCCACTATGAGTGTTTGCGAATGCCGTTTGGTCCAATGAACGCGCCTGGAACGTTTCAGGAATTGATGGATAAAGTGTTAAAAGGTTTAATAGCGTTCCCGTATTTGGATGATGTGATTATACCATCAAAAACGATAGAAGAGGGTATGAGTCGGTTGCGCCAGGTACTGGAGGTATTCCGCGCTCATCATTTAACTCTTAAGTTAAAAAAATGCTCGTTCTTTGCGGAGTCTATAGAATACTTAGGTAGAGAAATTAGTAGTCGAGGAGTTCGACCCGGACGTCGTAAAATCGAGGCTGTGATGTGCATGGAAGCACCTCGAACCGTAAAGCAAGTACGACAGTTTTTAGGGCTCGCAGGCTATTTTCGCAGATTTATTGCACGCAGCAATGGCCGAGCCATTGACGAGACTTACGAAGAAGAATGAACCTTGGTCGTGGGCGAAGGATCAAAGAGAGGCTTTCACCGCGATTAAGGAAAAACTTACGAACTCGACCGGTATTACAAATCTTTGATCCAACTAAACCGACGGAGATTCATACCGATGCGAGCGCAATCGGCGTCGGTGCCGTGTTACTGCAACTAGTTAATGGTAAGATGACGGCAATAGCGTACTTTAGTAAACAGACAACGGCGGATCAACGTTGTTATCACTCGTACGAGTTGGAGACGATGGCTGTTGTGCTGGCCCTGCGATATTTTAGAGTATATGTGTTAGGTATACATTTCAAGGTTGTAACTGACTGCAACGCGTTACGTACAACTTTTACAAAGCGGGATCTGTTACCCCGAATAGCCCGGTGGTGGCTTGAGGTACAAGAGTATACTTTTGAAATCGAATATCGTGCAGGAGTTAAAATGGCACACGCGGATGCACTCAGTCGCAACCCTATGCCATTAATGTTAGAAGTCGCCCAGATTGACATTACAGAAGGCGATTGGATACTTGCTGCTCAACTGCAAGATGAGCAGTTGGTGCGGATTCGTAATATTTTGTTAAATGGGAAGCCAACCGGCGAAACTAAGCACTATTTTGATGAGTATGTGATACATGATGGTAAACTATACCGACGCTTAAGTGAGAATGGTAAGGCTTGGATAGTACCACGGAACGCGCGGATGCAGGTCTGCAGATTGTGCCATGACGACGCGGGTCATCTAGGTGCAGAAAAGACGTTGGAACGTCTTAAGAGAAATTACTGGTTTGCTGGCATGAGGCGGTTTGTAACAAAATATGTCAATGCTTGTCTGAATTGTGCCTATTACAAACATACGTCTGGCAAGAAGCAATGCAAATTGAATATTATTGAAAAGGCACCGGTTCCGTTTCATACGGTGCATATTGACCACGTAGGTCCCTTTGAAACTAGTCGGAGACAAAATAAGTTCCTTCTAGTTATGGTGGATGCGTTCACCAAGTTTACTATTATTGAGGCAGTAAAAAGTCAAAAGACTCAGTATGTTGTAAAGGTTTTGACTAATTTTATTTATCTGTTCGGAGTTCCTACTAGGATAATTAGTGATAGAGGAACTGCTTTTACGTCTCAGTCATTTAGGACGTTTTGTAACACTTATGGCATCAAGCATGTGCTGAATGCTGTTGCTACCCCGCGGGCTAATGGACAATGCGAGAGGTACAACAAAACTATCGTGCAAGCCCTAGCTACCACTACGGCTGGACGAGATCCTGACGATTGGGATTCGGCTGTGAAGCAAATCCAAAGCGCTATGAACACAATGTACAATAAAGGCATCAACCAGAGTTGCCGTTCGGAAGACCGGGCAGCACGGCAGCATCGGTGGTGGGGATGGGCAGAGATGCCAACTTTACGTTTCAGCAACTCGGCTGAACTCGGCCGAGCGCTTCGGCTGGCTTCGGCCAGCTTCGAGCGTCAGCGGTAGAAGAGGATAGAGACAGATCTGCTGTCTTCTTCTTCTCTCTCGAGCTATGGCTATTGGCTATGCAATTTCGGATCTCGTGAATGCCGAGTTGACGAGGCGACCAGACGACGCGTGACATTATATCGGCGCGCGATATTAATTAGCGATGTATTTTCCTACATATTAATAAATGTAAAAAATCATTTAATAAAAAATTATTATATACATTGTTTTACATGTTAATACATATAATTAAAATTTGAATTAAAATATAAAAATCAACTCTTGACCAAAATGTACGCTTTTTTATTTAAAAAGAATCTATTTAACAATCTCTATTTAAAGAATTAATTTCAGCACAATGATATTATTAAGCACTAAAAAAATTATAATTTATACTATTCTTCTTTTTGTCATTGAATTTATTTGCCATTTAATGTATAACGTACATATTGTTTCTCAACGGAAACTGCGAAAAAGTGGTGGTCTCTTCCGTCAGGAGGAAAATGTATATATATATATATATATATATATATATATATATATATATATATATATATATATGCATGTATATACACACACAGCAAGTTTCTTTACACATTTATATTCTACAAGCGATCGAGATGTCTATTATGAACAAGATTTGTTATGTTTTTAATTTTTAAATTTTTTTAATTTTTAAATTTTTTTTTATAATATACGTTATATAAGAAATATATTGGAAACAACGGACAAAGTATAATTTATTTCCCATGAATTCGTATATATTTATTTTTTATATTTAATCCAACGTTGAATAAAACGACATTATTCCAATCTGAAAACCAAATCTAATAATTAGTCATTTGCTTTGTTAATCTTTCTTTTAAGAAATATTATGTAAAACATGTTTTATCTTTTTAGTATTTTCATGTCACCAATAAGTGTCATAACTATTTCAATAATGTATGCAAAATATTATGGAGCAATTTTAAAATATTTTAAAGAGCAAAGTTTATATTTTTAAATGTTTTTACAAATCTTTTTTCCTACGAAACTGTACCTTGTCAAATAAAAAATTCAATTCTTGAAAAATGATCTTTTTAATGTATTTTAAATACTTTTAATGCGTGCTGCACTTAAAAATTTTTTTTTGCGAAACATATTGCAATTATTAGTTTATGAGATACTTCATGCTTTATGTCAAAATATGCCAGAATAAAGTGTAAAATATCTCGTAAACTATTGATTTTTCGACAATCAAGAGACACGGTAGTGTCTCGCGCCAAGTACACGCGGAGCGAGACCAACCGTGACTCTTTTACGCGACGCGACGATTTGCAAGTGCTCGAGATGTTGAGATCTCGATAACGAGTGAACGGATCAAGTTCTAAATAGGCTTGATCGATAGCTTGGGGTCGATTTGGGGGGGGTCCGTTCTTTTCATTTTTCCGCTACGTGCCCTACGAGCGGAGATATTGCGAGCAAAAGTCGAAATGTGAAAATTTTATATTAAGATACTTCTCCTCCTAACGCCGATTGTAACATTTTAATAACATACGTATAACAGAGAAATGTCACTTTCACTTTTTCGCCACTGGCGGTGGCGGTGCTAGTATCGCCAGTTTCGATATTGTGCGCGCATTATTATCGATCTAGTAGGTAAATTATAGGTCGATAGACTTATCGGTCAGAAGAAAGATTTTTATATTTAAGTAAATTAGGTACCGTGTCTCTTGATCAAATAATCTTGATAATAAATAATATTATTATAATATTATTATATATATTATTATTATTATCAACCCAGCGAATAAATCCATCGAGTCGATATACAGGTTACCGACGACGAGGTCCAGATAGTGCGCTCCGTAGTTTTTGGTGTCTAGGTGTATTAATGCTTTGAATTCGATGTCTACGTGTCTCAGGTTGTCGACGACGAGGTCCAGATAGTGCGCTCCGTAGTTTTCGGTGTCTAGGTGTATTAATACTTTGAATTCGATGTCTACGTGTCCCAGGTTGCCGATGACGACGTCCAGATAATGCGCTCCGTAGTTTTTGGTATCTAGGTGTATTAA
The DNA here is from genome assembly GCA_030770255.1 of Temnothorax ravouxi. Classification (NCBI taxonomy): domain Eukaryota; kingdom Metazoa; phylum Arthropoda; class Insecta; order Hymenoptera; family Formicidae; genus Temnothorax; species Temnothorax ravouxi. Next base: position 25,989 of record JASTWP010002495.1, on the reverse strand, counting down.
TACCTTGAATTCGATGTCTACGTTTCCCAGGTTGCCGATGATGACGTCCAGATAATGCGCTCCGTAGTTTTCGGTATCTAGGTGTATTAATACCTTGAATTCGATGTCTACGTGTCCCAGATTGCCGACAACGAGGTCCAGATAGTGCGCTCCGTAGTTTTCGACGTCTAGGTGTATTAATACTTTGAATTTGATGTCTGCGTATCCCAGGTTGCTGATGACGAGGTCCAGATAGTGCGCTCCGTAGTTTTCGACGTCTAGGTGTATTAATACTTTGAATTTGATGTCTACGTGTCCCAGGTTGCCGACGACGAGGTCCAGATAGTGCGCTTCGTAGTTTTCGGTGTCTAGGTGTATTAATACTTTGAATTCGATGTCTACGTGTCCCAGGTTGCCGATGACGACGTCCAGATAATGCGCTCCGTAGTTTTCGGTATCTAGGTGTATTAATACCTTGAATTCAATGTCTACGTGTCCCAGGTTGCCGACAACGAGGTCCAGATAGTGCGCTCCGTAGTTTTCGACGTCTAGGTGTATTAATACTTTGAATTTGATGTCTGCGTATCCCAGGTTGCCGATGACGACGTCCAGATAATGCGCTTCGTAGTTTTCGGTGTCTAGGTGTATTAATACCTTGAATTCGATGTCTACGTGTCCCAGGTTGCCGATGATGACGTCCAGATAATGCGCTCCGTAGTTTTCGGTGTCTAGGTGTATTAATACTTTGAATTCGATGTCTACGTGTCCCAGGTTGCCGACGACAAAAAACTATAGCGCGAACTTGACGCGGGACACTACCGTGTTATAGGTTATGTATGTGACTGTGACAGCTGGTGACAGCGCGCTAAACGCACTGTCTGCACTGCGCGCAGTACACACACACGTATACATCGAAACTGGCGATACTAGCAGCACCGCCAGTGTCGAAAAAGTGAAAAGGACACGATTCCAGCCAATGAAATGATAGCATGGCATGAGTGATGAGTAGACGACGTATCTTAATAAAAAAATTTTCACATTTGGACTTTGCGTCGCAATATCTCCGCTCGTAGGGCACGTAGCGGAATATTATAAGAGCAAAATTTCCGAGAGAAGCAACGTGTTGGAGAGAAGCCACGTGTTGAAGATTACGGTTCATTAAAAAGCTACAAATGCTATTGATTTCTTATATTAGAAGATAAGTTATAAAGTTAAATCGTTGTATTAACAAAGATTTGTGCGTAAAAATCGAGTTTATGTAAAGAAACATAGATATCAAGGATGATACTACGTCTTAAATTTAAACGAAATTAAGAAAACAAAGGTAAGAAAAAGAGGTAAATTTTATTTTTTAAAAAGGTAAAAAAAGGCGCCAAGTACACGCATGGTTACCTCGGAAAAACTAAGCAGTAGTATTATTAATTTTAAATTAATAAAATCCAAGTGGTACTTAATGTGTTTATATTATTAGCATTATTCAAGCTAGATTACGATTATGTCTTGTATCGCAAAATATATACGGCTTATAGAGCTTTACAATCTGTACATACTGTTTGTAAGATAAAGATATACTGTTTCTAAGATGCGTAACACTACAAAACGCATGATATCAGTACAAAATTACCTTTTTCAAAAAGGTAAAAAAAAGGCGCCAAGTACACGCGTAGTAGTGTATACTACAAAAAGGCGTGATATCCGTACAAAATTACCTTTCTTAAAAAAAAGGTAAAAAAAGGCGCCAAGTACACGCATAGTAGTGTATATGTTGTTACCTCGAAAAAAAAGAAAGTGGTAGTATTATACCTCAAAAAAACCTAAGTAACAAGTGGTAGACGTAATCTTTGTATCTCAAAAAATCTCGAAAAAATCTAAGCACTAGTATCTTTATTTCCAAAAAATTATAACCGAAGTGATACACATCACAAAATTATGTTACCTTATAAAAAAAGAGTCGCGCTTTAAGTGATCTATTACAATTACAAAAAAGAAATAATATCTCTGTAAATTACAGCGCCAATTACAAAGAGAACATATATATTGCCTCAAAAAATAATTGTTGCACTACTTTGAAAAATCTTTACATTGTGTCAATTAGAAAAAGAATGTATGATAACAATTTTATAAGATTAAAAAATTTTATTTAAATTTAACAAGGGAATACAAGATATTTAAATACAAAGTTTACATGTGTATTTTTTAGTGGTCACAAAGAATTACAGAGGTAACAGTACAAAATAAAAATATTTTATTAAAATACATAAATTTTTCTTGTATTCTACCTTACCACTTTTATATGCAGAATAATCAGAAAAATCATATTATGTAAAAAAAATCATATAGTTATTAGTATATAGAAACAACATAAAGGTGATAAAAAAGAAAAACGCATATTATTTTCTTAATACGTTTAATAATGAAAATGGTAATTATGGTTTATATTAAATCCTCCTCCCCTTCCTCCTCCTCTTCTTCCTTCTCTTCTTCTGCCTTTTCCTCTTTTCCCTCTAAAATTATAGCGGGTAAGTCCTGCCCGCTGATTATACCAGCGGGCACGCGACCGTCCCCCACCGACTCGTCCTCGGAGATCAGCTGAAAATAACATTTACAAATAAATAATGCATAAGTAGAATATTAAAAAACGCGCGCGCGCGTGCGTGCGTGCGTTTGCGGGTGCGTGTGCGTGTGCGTGTGCGTGTGCGTGTGCGTGTGCGTGCGTGTGCGTGTGCGTGTGCGTGTGCGTGTGCGTGTGCGTGTGCGTGTGCGTGTGCGTGTGCGTGTGCGTGTGCGTGTGCGTGCGTGCGTGCGTGCGTGCGTGCGTGAGTGAAAGAGAGAGAGAGAGAGAGAGAGAGAGAGAGAGAGAGAGAGAGAGAGAGAGAGAGAGAAAGAGAGAGAGAGAGAGAGAGAGAGAGAGAGAGATACCTTTCTGTTGCTGCTGCATCTGCTGCTGCTCCTGTTGTTGCTGCTCTTGTTGTTGTTGCTGCTGCTGCTGCTGCTGCTGCTGCTGTTGCTGCTGCTGCTGTTGCTGCTGCTGCTGCTGTTGCGGCTGCGGCTGCTGCTGCTTCTGCGGCTGTAGCTGTTGTTGCAGCTCTTTAATTTTTTTGTCAAGTTGTTGCAGTTGCAGAGCTTTTTGCTGCTGCAACTGCAACATTTGCTGCAGTTTTTTTTCATCTTCCATTCTGTAAAATATATATATGACATATAAAATAAAGTCTATCGTAAATCCTTAAAGGTGCTTTTTCACGTATTGCTGAATCCGATTATTTGAGCGACAAAAAGGATCACGACGACTTTTGTCGCTGAATATTATAGCAGTAATCTCTGTACATAGAAAAGGAACAGAAGCGACAAAATTGAATATTGAGAGATAAATTTCGTATTTTTTTTTAAATTAGCACTTTTAATATTATCAATATATTATAGTAAACAGTTTATATGTTATATATGTTATTCCAGCAAATACAATGTTACATGTAACGTACATGTTAGTTGTAATTTTATACTCAATAATGTAACTGTTATGCGGGGTGTATAAAAAGTATGGGACTCCCTGAATAACTCAGAAAATTTAAGTTTAATCTAAAAATATTTCAGACAAAAATTGTAGGGTGTAAAGGGATCCATTTATTGATATTATCAGTTAGGCCTTGGCGTTCCCAAAATCAGGGCAAGGTCACCTTCAATTTTTTAAATAAAACCCACTATTGTATTATTGCATAGTCTTGTAGCTGATCTTGAAAGCTTTCCAGAACACTACAATTAATTCTATTTTCGTTAAGTACTTTTCGAAATATTGTATTATGGCATTTTTAAATATACAGTGTAAAATACTTTATAAAGTATTCACTTTTCGATGATTGAACCTTAATACTTTTAGATGTAGAATAATAAAAAGAATCGATTAATAGTGTTAATTTTTAGATATGAAATTTCGCAAAATCCATCAATGCAATAAAATTTTTAAATATAATTCTTTGTATCTTTATATTAATTGATTCCTTTCATTATTCTACGCTTAAAAATATGAAGGTTAAGTCATCGAAAAGTGAATATTTTATTAAGTATTTCACATTTTATATTTAAAAGTGCCATAATAAAATTTGAAATATCTTGAAAAGTACTTAACGAAAATATAATTAATTCTAGTGATCTAGAAAGCTCTCGAGATAAGCTACAAGAGTATGCAATAAAAAAATAGTCGGTTTAATTTAAAAAATTCAAGGTGATCTTTGACGACACCACCCAAAGTCAAACTGATAATATTAGTAAATGGATTTCTTTACACTCTACAAGTTTTGTCTTAAACATTTTTCTATAAAACTTATATTTTCTGAGTTATTCAAGAGGTTCCATACTTTTATATACCCTGCATAACATACATGTTATCTAACATTTAAATTCTTAAGTAGGAAATTACAACATGTATATTACATGTAACATTGTGTTTGCTGGGATGATGTTCAAAAAAAGAAAATATAAATAAATATTAAATTTTAATTGTTTTGCTAGGTTGTGTTTTTCTCAATACACGAGCTGTTCTCCACTTGATGCTACAAATGCTTTTTTCTTAATTATAAGAAAAAGAAGAAAAATAATTGGAATCATTTGTAGTGTCAAGCTATCCACATCCACGATTAACACGGTAGCATTGTCACCCGTGCATCCGCATTTCACATAGCGTTTGAGCAGTAATATCTTGTAGTTGAACCAGTTTAAATTACAAAATTTTAACCGATGGATTGCAAATTTGTCACTTTAATCGCTTCTTTTAGCAGCACGCGAAATTGCATCTTTATTTGCACCGGAATGCACGGTCGGTCTCGCTGCGCATGAACTTGGCGTGAGACACAACCGTATCTCCGGATGATGATTGTAATGCTCATTGTAAAAAATTTATAAAAAAATAATATAACTTATAGCGAATTCGGTTGGACGCACCAGTACGCACTCAGTGCACATTAAAGCCGTTGTACACTGATTTAATCTCTAATATTTAAAGTAAAATACAAATATTTTGACTGATAAAATGCTCAATACAATTTTATCAAGTAGTACAATAAAGAATATTACGGATTTCGTGACTTAACCCGTTTATATTAAACATACACTTTATGTTGATTTGTGTACGACGGCTTTAATGTGCACTGAGTGGGCACTGGTGCGTCCAACCAAATTCGTTATTAGATCATCCTTTTTTGATATAAATTATCGATAAATAACGATATTATTTCTGACTAACCTTCTATCTTGTCCACGGACGTGCACGTTCATGGCGAGTTCGGCGAAGACTGTATCAAAACAAATGCGTACTATATCGCGCGCGAGGCGCGAGGCGTTTTTCATTTGTTTACGTCGAGACGCGCTACCAGCCTTTTTGGTCGCGAACGCCAGTTGGATCAACATCACTTCAGGTTATTCCGATCAAAATTATTGAATAAGGTGAACTGTCACATACACATACACATATCACATCACATACATTTCATAAATAATATTTTCTGTCTTATTTTCTCTAATATTATTATTTTTCAAATATATTTGTTTATTATATATTCAATATGCAAACGAGTAATGAATTGACGAAAAAATCTAACAAGCGAAGCTTTTCAGAAGCTTGGCTTAATGATATTCGATATAAATCTTGGATACATAAAGTATCATCCGATAGTAGTCTTTATTATTGTAGTACGTGCGATAAAAAATTTTCATGTAATACAGTACATGTCTCAAAACATGCGAAATCTGCGTATCACAAAGAAAAATCATTATTATGTAATAATGATAATAATGATAATAATGTATTAAAGAAAAGAAAGAAAGAACCGACATTTCAACACCGATGGTTAGATAATGAGCAATTTAAATGTTGGTTACGCGAAGTGCCAAATGTTCCAAATTCATTTTCTTGTTCAATTTGCGATAAATCTATTGTTGGTGGTTTATCGCAAATCTAATCGTCACGCGGAATCTAAAAGTCATATAACAAAATATAAAATTTTTATTGACACAAACAAATCAAATGAAGGTTTGAATGAAGAAACTAATGAATTTCTGTCATTTGATGATCGTAAAAACTCAATGGAGATTAGATATTCTGCGTTAATCACAGAAGCAAATATTTCTATTCAAATGGCAGAAAAGTTTCTTAAATTTTTTCAACATGCATCGAATGATGGTGAGGTTTTGAGAAGCATAAAAATGGCACGAACAAAATGTACTAATATGATAACGCAGGTTTTGTGCCCAGTAGAAACAGAACGTGTCGTTAACAAGATTCAGAACACAAAGTTTACAGTATTTATTGATGAAACATCCGATATTTGCAACGATAAATGGATGACTTTTGTTGTTCGTTATGTTGATCCAGAGACATTAGATATTCGTTCTCAATTAGTTAAGCTAATAAATATTGACGCCAAAGATTCTAGTGCAGAAAAGTTATTTCATGCTTTTAAATGTGAAATGTGTAAATTACAGATTCCATTTTCAAATATTGTTGCCTTGTCATGCGACAATGCGTCTGTCATGACAGGGAAACATGTATCATTTAAAAGAAAATTAGAACAAGTATGTCCACGTTTAATAACATTTGGATGCCCTTGCCATTCGGCAGCGTTAGCAGCTCATGCTGCATGTAATGAAATACCTACAATTTGCGAAGAATTTTTAAAAAAAATTTCGAATTTTATTAATAGCAGTCCCAAACGTTCGGCTATTTTTACAGAATTCTCTGAATGTTTCCAAGAAAAAAAACCGAAAAATATTAAAATTATGTGATACACGCTAGGCTTTCTCACTACTTGTGTGTAGAAAGAATTCTAGAATCTTGGGATACAATTAAACATTTTCTAACTGAAATAGTTGTAAGTGAGAAAACGAAACCTGGAGAATATCTATTGTCTTTGATGGGCAATAGTAGAACTGAAAGCATATTTTCTTTTTTTAAAATATGTTTTAAATTTATTTAACGCATTTAATGCATTTTTTCAAGCGGTAGAAACACGAATTCATTTAGTTGCAGCCAAAATCTTTAAACTTTCTTTTCGAAGTCTGTCGAAAATTTTTTAAAAATAGAGCATTTAAAACCTTTTTTCCATAAATACAATATTCTCTCTGAAAGACAATCAAAAAAATCTTAATGAAATTACCTTAGGATCAGAATGTGATAAATATCTTAACGAATTAATGATGCAAGGGCATACAGACATTGTTACAACAGTTCGAGAGAACTGTTTAACATTTTATGTAACTGCTGCAGAGGAAATTCGTAAAAGATTACCAGTAAATAATACATTTTTATCAAAGTTACAAGTTTTTAGACCTTACACAACTTTGTTTAATACTGATAGAGAAACGTTATTTAATGACGTTTCTTTAATAGCTAAAACTATTGGAGATATTGATGAAGATGCCTTAAGAAAAGAATGGTTTACATTACCATCAGATTTTACAATGGAGGAGAAACAAAGCCTCTCTAAGTTAAATTTCGACAACTTGTGGAAAGAAATTTTGCAATATCGGTACCCCAATAATACTGTTAGATATCCAAATCTAACAAAAGTTCTGAATGCTGTTCGAGCACTACCAAATTCCAATGCCGATCCAGAGAGAGTGTTTTCCTCTTCTAAATGATATAAAAACAAAAAAAAGGAATAAACTTCTCGCCAGCTACGGTTAATGCTATTTGTGTTGTTAAATCGGCATTTAAAGCGAGAGGAGAAACAGCCATAAATATGAAAATAGAGGAAAAACATTTGTCTCTTCTAAAAACGAAGAAAGCACACGCTATTAAAAAACATCGTAGTGCTTTAAGACTATATGCTGCGGATGATATTGCTGGACCCTCGTTTGCATAATGAAAATGTAAAATATTTAATTTTTAAAATATTGTAAATAATATATTTATACAAATTAAGCGTATAAAAAAATGTTGTCTATAAAAGACATCACGCTTACAAAGTTAAGCGTGTAAAAAATCTTGTCTGCAAAAGACATCACGCTTATAAAGTTAAGCGTGTAAAACATCTTGTCTATAAATGACATCACGCTTATAAAATTAAGCGTGTAAAACATCTTGTCTATAAATGACATCACGCTTACAAAGTTAAGCGTGTAAAAAGTCTTGTCTGCATAAATGACATCACGCTTATAAAATTAAGCGTGTAAAACATCTTGTCTGCAAAAAGACATCACGCTTATAAAATTAAGCGTGTAAAACATCTTGTCTATAAATGACATCACGCTTATAAAGTTAAGCGTGTAAAAAATCTTGTCTATAAATGACATCACGCTTATAAAGTTAAGCGTGTAAAACATCTTGTCTGCAAAAGACATCACGCTTCTAAAATTAAGCGTGTAAAACATCTTGTCTATAAATGACATCACGCTTATAAAGTTAAGCGTGTAAAAAATCTTGTCTGTAAATGACATCACGCTTGTAAAAATTAAGCGTGTAAAAAGTTTGTAAAAGAATAAGAAAAAATGTGTAATAACACACACACACACACACACACACACACACCCACACACATACAAAAGAAAATATAAAAAATTGTTTCTTAATTATTACAGTTAAAAGTATAACTAAATATTACAGTTTAATAATTGTAATATTGATATTATTTTTTGTACTGTTTTATTTAATACTAACTATTATAATATTTATTTTCTTAGTTAATAACAATTTATTAATAATAAATACTAAATTGACAATTTTTTATATTTTCTTCCTGACGGAAGAGACCACCACCTTCTCGCGGTTTCCGTTGAGCAACAATATGTATGTATGCAAACATAAATTAGTTGCAAAAGAATAAACTGTCTATAAACTGTTATTTTTTCAATTTATAGTTAATCATTATTTTGCTAAATTTTTTCAATAGAAGAAATTTTCTAACTAGGGTAAACTCGGGTAAGATAGCCATAGTTTTTTAAAATGCAATAAACATACATTTATTTTTGTTATATTTTAACAGTGTTTGGTATATTCCTTCACTGAAGCTTAAAGTACGTAAAACTATCGAAATTAAGAAGAAAACACTTAACATAAATTTTATATTATCAAAGTATCACAACGTATGCATTGGCCATCTTATCTGATCTTTAAGGAAAAGATGGCCATAGCAGAAAAGATAACCATAGTATTTTTAAATAAATAGTGAGAAATACAAATTATAGGTCAAATGACAATTTACATAGCTTAATTCTGTGTGTAACGTTGATTACGACAGCTTAACTATAATTTATTCAATGTTATAGCAGCTTTTATATATAGCGGACACATGAAAAACTTTGTTGGCCCACGAAAAGTAAAAATATGATATAATATTCACAATATTGTTATTTCAAATAGTGTACGCACATAAACTACTGTAAATATTGATTATCTTTGAGAATGACTACAAAAGTGCACTGCATGTTTAGCCATTATTGGAGAAATTACAGCCATGGGCCATCTTTTCCGTATGGCCGTCATATCCTAGTTTACCCTACAAAAGCATACATATTGGCCAAGAGTGGATTTTTATATATTATATTTATATTAAATTATATTTTTCATTAAATTATATAATATTTTTATTAAATTATGTATTATAATTTATTATATTATAATATAATTTTATTAAATTATATTATATTTATATTACACTTTATTGAATTTTTTATTTGACAAGGTACAGTTTCGTAGGAAAAAAGATTTGTAAAAACATTTAAAAATATAAACTTTGCTCTTTAAAATATTTTAAAATTGCTCCATAATATTTTGCATACATTATTGAAATAGTTATGACACTTATTGGTGACATGAAAATACTAAAAAGATAAAACTTGTTTTACATAATATTTCTTAAAAGAAAGATTAACAAAGCAAATGACTAATTATTAGATTTGGTTTTCAGATTGGAATAATGTCGTTTTATTCAACGTTGGATTAAATATAAAAAATAAATATATACGAATTCATGGGAAATAAATTATACTTCGTCCGTTGTTTCCAATATATTTCTTATATAACGTATATTATAAAAAAAATTTAAAAATTAAAAAAAAATTAAAAATTAAAAACATAACAAATCTTGTTCATAATAGACATCTCGATCGCTTGTAGAATATAAATGTGTAAAGAAACTTGCTGTGTGTGTATATACATGCATATATATATATATATATATATATATATATATATATATATATATATATACATTTTCCTCCTGACGGAAGAGACCACCACTTTTTCGCAGTTTCCGTTGAGAAACAATATGTACGTTATACATTAAATGGCAAATAAATTCAATGACAAAAAGAAGAATAGTATAAATTATAATTTTTTTAGTGCTTAATAATATCATTGTGCTGAAATTAATTCTTTAAATAGAGATTGTTAAATAAATTCTTTTTAAATAAAAAAGCGTACATTTTGGTCAAGAGTTGATTTTTATATTTTAATTCAAATTTTAATTATATGTATTAACATGTAAAACAATGTATATAATAATTTTTTATTAAATGATTTTTTACATTTATTAATATGTAGGAAAATACATCGCTAATTAATATCGCGCGCCGATATAATGTCACGCGTCGTCTGGTCGCCTCGTCAACTCGGCATTCACGAGATCCGAAATTCGCATAGCCAATAGCCATAGCTCGAGAGAGAAGAAGAAGACAGCAGATCTGTCTCTATCCTCTTCTACCGCTGACGCTCGAAGCTGGCCGAAGCCAGCCGAAGCGCTCGGCCGAGTTCAGCCGAGTTGCTGAAACGTAAAGTTGGCATCTCTGCCCATCCCCACCACCGATGCTGCCGTGCTGCCCGGTCTTCCGAACGGCAACTCTGGCATCAACACCACTCCACTAAAGGCACTCATTGGTTGTGAGATGCGAGGTGTGGCCGAGGCTCATCTTTTAGCTGAGATCCAGGATGTTGTACATAGGTTGGATCTGACAGAGCTGCGTAGTGATATCAAGGAGCACATTGATTCAAAGCAGCGAGAACAGAAGGAGCGTTATGACAAAACGCGTCGTAATGCTATTCAGTACAAAGCTGGTGATCTAGTTTTGGTACGAATCACAAGTGATCCGGCAACTGGCAGTAGTAAGAAGCTACATCCAAAATTTAAGGGCCCGTTTCGAGTTCGGCAAGTCTTAATCAATGATCGATACGAGGTCGATGACTTGAGAGAAGGATGTAAGCGAAGTCGGACGGTTGCAGCCGCCGACAATATGAAACCATGGATCACTGTTCAAGGTGAGTGATTAGTTGCCCAATTCGCTGGTAGTGTGGCCGCGAGCGTTGCTGTACGGTTGTAGCCGTGGTACTGGGCTGTTATTAGGTTTACGGTAGTTGCCGTTGAAGTTAACCAGTTATACGGTTGTTTGCCGTTGATGGTAGTTGCCATCAGGACTATAATGATTTCACGGTTGTAGCCGTTGGTTATCATTGTTCCAGTTATTGAATCAGTCATACGGTTGTTGCCGTTGACGGTAGTTGCCGTCAGGATTATAATGATTTCACGGTTGTAGCCGTTGGTTATCATTGTTCCAGTTATTGAACCAGTTCATACGGTTGTTGCCGTTGACGGTAGTTGCCGTCAGGATTATAATGATTCACGGTTGTAGCCGTTGGTTATCATTGTTCCAATTATTGAACCAGTTATACGGTTGTTGCCGTTAGCGGTAGTTGCCGCCAGGATTAGAATATTTCACGGTTGTTGCCGTGGTTTTCTTATTTGTTTCAAATAATAAACAGATTTTTCAGTAGTTGCTGTTGATTTACGTAGTCGCAGTTGATAATAAAACTATCATAATAATTATTAAGCAATAATTACTGTACGGTCATAGCCGGTAGTACAAAAGCGAATAAAACCTAATGGTTGTAGCCATTTGTACACGTTGAATTTAATTGCTAAAAGATAATCATTAATGGAAGTTGGTTGTGGCCATTAGTACAAATTGATTATTTTAGTTGCTAAAGAAAGAATAACTGGTGGAATTTGGTTGTAGCCGATGAAACCCTTTAATAACGGATGCTGTATATGGGAGTGCCCGAGAAATCCGAGTTGGCGCCGTTAGTGGATGCATCATTTATACTATCAGTTATGGACGAATAGGTGCACCGGTACTACCACACCGGTCACCAAGGACAACCGAAGGCACATGAATTAAAGGAAACTACCAGTAAGAAGCAGACTACTCTAACATGCCTGGGGACAGGCAACGGTGACAAGGAAAGGCCGAGTGTAAGCGATTTACCACGGTCTCCCGATAATTTGAACCGACCGCCGAACTTCCCGACCGACAGCGCTGCCGATCTGCGGCAGCGAATAGGAGGACTCGAGGACGGGCCAATCCGAGGCCGACCGGCGGCCAATAGGAGGACTGAAGGACGGGCCAATCCGAGGCCCGTGTGCGCTAACGAAGGCGGCGTGGAGAGTCTGTCGTCGGAGTCGTTGCGTCGTAGCGTAATCGAGAGGAGCGAGATCGTAGACGAGCGTATAGATATATTTTTATAACGAACGAAGGTGTTCTGTCGCTCAGATTTCGAGAACGGGTAAGCAAGTTGCTTACACGGGTATGAAGTGCCATGACTCCTGGGGCAGCATCTCCTGAATTGCAGCAACTCTATTCCGCACGAAATCTTTCCATCGTGACGGATGTGTGGTAATCCAGTAAAGGGTGACAGACGAATCAGTCCAAAGATGTACAGGTACGTCAGGCAGATCTAGCACCTTCTGAGTGTGTGTCATCAACTTCGACAATAGGAGAGCGGCCGAAAGTTCTAACCGAGGTATTGAGAGTAATTTAAGCGGAGCGACTCTAGTTTTTGCGCACACCAAGCGCACCGAACATTCTTCATTGTCTTGTATGACTCGAACAAACACCGTCGCTGCCATTGCCACAGAAGAGGCGTCTGAGAATCCATGAAGTTCTACTATGCGATTGGACGATCCAAGTCCTAACCATCTCGGTATGGTAAGCTTTTGAAGAGTAGACAACTGAAGACGAAAAGTGGTCCAACAATTGTGTAGCTCCGAAGGGACAGACTCATCCCAACCACACTTGAGCAACCAAAGCTCTTGTAATATTATCTTGCTCCGGATCACCACTGGGGAGATGAGTCCTAGAGGGTCGTACAGCTGTGCGATATCAGATAGAATCGTACGCTTGGTAACTCGGTCACGTTGCGATGATCGATCGGAGAAGTGGAAGGTGTCAGTCTCGGGTTTCCAAATGAGCCCGAGAATTTTAACAAGAGATCCCAGGCAGCATGCTTATGTTCGCCGAATGTTAGTTTTGTGTTAAATATGTTTGCTGTTTGATTCCAAACAGTCAGCTAACAATCTGAAAATAAATTTTATCAGAGAGTTATGATTTAAACGTTGAACGAACATTTGGCTGCAACACTTCGAGCGCCATCTAATAATTCACTTTCGTTAAAGTGGAACATACGTAGCCAAAATTCAATATGGCGTCAGTCCGTTAGCCAAGTGACAAGTGAGGTGATTAAGACTCATCACTACCGCACAGATGTTGGACACATACGCATCAGGCTCGGTACTTATTGTTCTAAGAATAAACATATTGCATCATTATGCCAGGTAAGTGTATGTATGTGTATTTATTGTGTTTCCCCACAGGGTTTACAAGGCGTTTTTTTATGAAGAACGTACCCAAACCTCTTACAAAAATTAAAAATAAAAAAACAAAAAACAAAAAACAAATCAAATCAAAACTCAAAAGAAAATCCAGTTCTAAGAGCAGAAAACAAAAAGTGCCTGGGCAATTGCAACCTTACGATGTTTACTATTACCCTCCCTCCCCCTCTTCTTCATCAGCTTCCCCCTGACTGCGTCCTTCGTCCTCCCTCCTTCTCGACACGGCTCTCTTCTATTTGGCCCATTCTCTCTTTCCTTTATCCCCCATATCCTCGTCCGAGTCCATGAGGAGTTTCTCCTTCATTCCTTTTGTTATTTCGTCTTCCTCCGATCTCCCTGTACTTCTATGTATTTCTAGTCTCCTTTCCATTCTCTTTTCCCTCTCCTCTCTCTCCCTATCCCTCCTTTCTACTGACTTGTCCTCATGTATCTTTACTCATATGTCACTCCCTGCCCTTCTCCTCGCCTCCAAGACCCGCCATTTTTCCTCCTCATCTCTCAGCTTTACCAAAATCGTAAGCCATTCACCTCTCTGCCCCACCACCTTCACCTCCCTTACCACCACTTTCGCCTTCAGCCCTTCCGTAAAGAGCTCCTTCACCTTCTCCCAACTAGACTCCTTGCTTTCCCATTTCGTCTTCTCGACCCTCAAAATCACATTCCTCTTTCTCAACACGTCCTCGTTCTTTTTGCCCTCACCTGCCCACCATTTCCTCTTCCCTGCCCCGCTCTCCTCGCTCTCCTCCCTCTTTCTTTTACCTCCACTTTGTTCTAAGCTTTCCACCTTTCTCTCCAATCTTCTTACTTTTTCCTCCAACTCCTCCATCCTCTCATCCTTCCGTCTATCGTCTTCTTTTCTCTCCTTCAGTATCTTCCTTACTTTCTCCTCCGCGATCCTATTCATCGCCTCTGCAATTTTTTTCCCCTCACTCTCCATCCTGGATGATCTGTAACATGAACTTTAAATTACTCCCCTCTCCTTTACTCAGCCTTCCTCTCCCTCTCCTCCCTCTCGTCCTTCTCTCCTACCCTCTTCACCTTTTTCCTCCTCTAACTCCTCCAACTCCCCTTTTCCTCCCCTTCTTTTCTCCTCTAACTTTATCATCCAATCCTCTCCTCCTCCTTCCTCATCCAATACCCATCCCACCGCTTCCTGCTAATTACCGTTTCCTGATTCCCATCTCCTACATTTTTCCCACACATGCTTTCACGTTTCCTCCCTATGTTCACATAACCTACATTTCTCCTTCTTCTCCGTTTCCCAGTATCTGCTCTCTCTCATCTCATTCCCTAATTTAAATCTCGCCACCCTGCTCCATCTACTCTCTCCCCATCCCTTCTTCAAATATCCCGGTATACTCTCTTTTTTTATTAGCTTGTACCATTTATTATAATCTGCTTCCTCGATCCTCTCCCATCTCTTTCTCCTTTGCACTTCCTTATCCCCTCCAAACAGTTTGTGAAACCATTCGTCTCCGTCTTCTCTTAGCTTTTCCAGATCTCTCAACTCTACTCCTCTGTCTTCAAAGAACTTTCCTCTTTCTTTCTCCCAGCTTGACCCTACTTTCCCTTCTTTCTCCCTTCTCTTTAACTCCTCCTAGCATAGCCTCGCCAGTTCACTTTCTCTACCCTTCTCTAACTTTTTCTTGAATCTCCATGCCCTCATTCCTGCCCTTTCTCTTAACTTCCTCCTTTGCATTTCCTCCCTAACAAGATACCACGGCGTTCTCCCATCCACTTCCAAGACCCATCTGATATACCTCTCTTCCATCCTTTCCATTCCTTCCCTTTTTTTCCATTCTCATAATTCCGCTCCATATCCCAGGACCGTCCACACCAGTTTATCAAACAGCCACAGTCTTTTTCCCCAGTCTCTCCCAAATCTTCTCTTCCCTATCCCCCAGACCTTCCCCATCACTGCCGCCGCCTTCTTGATCCTTTTCCTTACCTGCGCTTTCTGTCCTCCATTCCTTTGAAACATGTACCCTAAATATCAAATTTTTTTTACCTCTCCTAATTTTTTTACTTCCCATCTTCACCTTCTCTTATTGTCCCTCCCTCCTCTTTTCCTAAATCTCATTATTTTTGTTTTCCCCACGTTCAGCTCCAATCTCTTCCTGCTTAGATACCCTTTCAGTCTTTCTAACATGCCCCTTATTTGGTCCTCGTCCTCCGCTATTAACACTACATCATCCGCATATGCCAAGTATACACCTTCTTACCTTCTAACATCACTCCTCCCCATTTAACTCTGCCCATTTCTTGTTCCATATCCGCCAATAACACGTTGAACAACAGCGGGCTCAATGGGCACCCCTGCCTTACACCCCTTCCCATCCAGAACTCTTCTCCCATTCCGTCTCCTACTCTTACCCTGCTTCTCGTCTCTCTTAGAATCTCCTTCGTTCTTTTTACCAGCCCTTCCCTTATTCCCTTTTCTCTCATTGATTTTATTAGAACTCCTCTGTCCACCGAATTGAACGCCGCCTTAAGGTCCACAAAACATACTATCAATTTTCCCCCCTTCTTTTCTAACCTTCTGTTCACCAAGTAGTTCAGCACATAGATGTTGTTCCCATCCCCCTTCTAAAGCCTGTCTGGTTTTGTGGTACTATTCTCTTCTCCTCTATCTCCTCTCTTAACCTTTTGGCCAGAATGGCTGTGTACACCTTATATAAAGACGGCATTATGCCAGGTAAGTGTAGTGTTTCTTTTCTTATGAAGGATTATTAGAGACAACAATTTTTTAGTGGATGTCGGATCGTCGTCGTACGTCAAACATCTGACTATATGCGGGAATTACATATAACGTTGTTGTGGGCTAGAAACTTGACGACGCAGGGTCGCGTGATCGTTATTTCTGATTTGCATCAATAACGAGTGATTTGAGATTTTCGCGTGTTCGACTTGGATTCTTGATTCCGACCGTTCACAGACTTCGTCGCCGACCGTTGTTGGTTGCGTCGTTAATTATTGGTTCGATTTTTCGATGTGGAAATTTCCGGAAACATTTGGGACAGAATATATGGGCCGTATATTGACCTCTATCGGGAGGCAGGAGTCCGAGCAAAATAAAAATAAGAAGAAGAAAAAGGGCTAGTCGTGCATAGAGGTTAGGTAACCGCGCAGTTACATTAGTCTCTATATGACAATCATGATTGCTTATTTGTTACGATAATTAGTAAAAATTGATGTTTCATAGTGTTTTTTGTATTTTAGATTAGGAAGGTGGAAGTTAATTCAAAAGACTCTCTCAATATTATTATAGACGTCAGATGTATTTTATAACGAACATTAGCAATGTCCGGGGAAAACATTTGTCGGTAAACGTAAAATTCAAAAAAGGCACAAATATCAGTAAATAATTCGGTACAAAACATATCGGATGATGACTTTTTGGAAGAGGGGACATCGCATGATTCTGCAGCTCTTTTTTTCCCCCAAACACAAGTTCTTCTCGTGCTTTTTTGAGTGATGAATCTGTAACCTCCTCTTCAATTAATAACTATGCTATGGATTTTACAAATGTAGTATTAAATCCGACAAGAATGGCTGAAATTTTCAGTGATTGTATTGATAGTAGTTTGTCAGAATCAAATCAAGAACCAGACAGTGATTGTATTGATAGTAGTTTGTCAGAATTAAATCAAGAACCAGATATTGAGCCATTAGTTGTACGCCTTCGAAGATGGTATTGTTCTTCGCGTGTTAATTTGACTCAGCTGAAAATTTTGCTAACTGAACTTAAGCCTGATCATCCTGACTTGCCTTCAGATCCACGGTGTATAGTGCAAACACCAGTCTATGTAAATATTAAACTTTTAAATAATGGTGGTTACGTTCATGTTGGTATTAAGCACGGGCTCGTGAAACGTATGGAGAGTGGAATTAAACCGAATTGTTTACAGTTGGATATAGATATAAATATTGATGGCCTGCCAGTCTCTAAAAGTAGTTCTGTTGATGTTTGGCCCATACTAGGTAGCAGGGTATTGAATTATAATCAATTACAATTTTTAAATTAAATAATTAATTTAGACAAATATAATTTAATCAACTTAATTAATAAATATTTTAAATGAATATAATTAAAAACTATTTAATTAAAATTGAATTAAGCGGAGTTAATCGAAAGCCGTTTAATTGACGATTGATATGAGCGAATTCAATCGAAGGTCATTCAATTAACGATTAATTTAAGCAGAATTAATCGAAGATCGTTCGATTGACGATTGATTTAAGCGGAGTTAATCGAAAGCCGTTTAATTGACGATTGATATGAGCGAATTCAATCGAAGGTCATTCAATTAACGATTAATTTAAGCAAAATTAATCGGAGATCGTTCGATTGACGATTGCTTTAAGCAGAGTTAATTGAAAGTCGTTTAATTGACGATTGATATGAGCAAATTCAATCGAAGATCATTCAATTAACGATTAATTTAAGCAGAATTAATCGAAAATTGTTTGATTGACGATTGATTTAAGTGGAGTTAATCCAAAGCCGTTTAATTGACGATTAATGTGAGCGCATTTAATCGAAAAGATTTCAATTAACAACTGATTTGTGTGAATTTAAGAATATTTTTCTCCGTTGGTTCTGGCAACTTTCTCACATGTAACAACCATTTTAAAAACTCGTGCGTTCATAACCTTATAAACTTTAAACTATCATGTTACTGTAAAAATATTTATCAATTTTCTATAATTTTGTGCTTAAAATAATAACATAAAATAATAACAAAAATAGTAACATAAATTATAAATGTTTATGTAATTTTTAGGTTGCACTTTTGAGATTATTATAAGAAATTTTAGTTAAATATCTCATTATATTTTTTAAGAGCGGATTATATCGCTCTATTTTCTGAATTTTAAAACAAAAACATAAATTATTTAATGAAAATAAAGTGACGGCAATTTATTTGTTCTAATAAAAGGAAAAGGCTTAGTATCATTATATAATTGAATGGCGACGATTTCTTTGTTACCTATAATAACAAAAAAGAATATTTTTTTACATTACATTATAAAAGAATATGAGCATTATAATGATTGTATAAATATAATTATTTTTATACTACAATAATAAATAAATAATTAGTGTATTTTATTGTATCATAGAATATTATTTATTGAAACTTGTTCTTTACATTTTACTTAATTATATCTTTTCTTCATATTTGCAGCGGCAAGCACTCGTTTCTCAAAAGAATCGTCTGACAATCTGTTATATTTAGCGATATTCATCATAGTCGCATATGAGAACAGCCTCTCAACTGGTGCTGATGAAGGTATGCACGTATTATATTTAATGAACAATTGTTTCACCTGTGGGAATTGATTTAAAATATTTAAGGTTGTAATAGGATTATTCAGAAATCGCAAAATTTCTAATGTATTATCTCCTTGGCATGTAAAAATTTGTGATCTTCTATTGGCCTGAGTAGTATTTTCACCAAAATCAAAGAAATCGTCTAATTCCATTGGTTCTTCTGGAATTTCATTATTTTCAGAGTCACTAAACGCCGTACTGATCAGTTGTTGCACTTTTATTATTTTATCATCACTCAAGCAAGCTAACCATCGATCTTTAAATTGTGGATGTGTAATCGCAGCAAGAGCAGCAGCTTCTCCTTGACCACGAATTTCAAAAAAGTCATTAAATCTATCAATTAATTTTAACTGCATTCCTTCCACTAACTTCTTACAATATATTAGATTATTATCTCTGAGAATTGCAGTCCACTTGTTCTTTATGCTTAATAACAGTGGTAATAAGCAACCATAATAACAGGTTGTCTCGGCTTGAGCCTTATCAATCCCCAAAGCCAGAGGTTTCATACATGTCAAATAATCTCTTATGTATCGAAAATGATGCTCTCTGATATCGACTTCAAAATTTACATATTGCTGTATATCAGTTAATTTGTCTTCCAATGAAATTATTTGCTTGAGACAGTCATACAAAGAGTTCCATCTTGTTACAACAGGGCGTTTTAAAGCACACTTTAAATATTTTTTTAAAGTTTCACGATTTTTAGGCGATCTCAATTTTTTCCAAAGTTTTTCACATGCTCCGATGGCCTCTTCGTGCAAACGTTTCAGCCTTGAATCATTTTTTATTATCTTCATAGCATCACTAGAGGCTATGAGATGTAACGTGTGACTTGCACATCTCAGATGTCGAGGTAAAATAATATCAATTTCGTCGCTTGTCTCATTGCTATTAACAGGAATATTATCAATGTTATCGTAATTGTTATCATCGTCATCATCATCATCATCATCATCATCATTACAATCATCATTTTCATTGTTAATCTCATTATTAACCTCGTCTGTCTCACTAATATGTTCATCATCATTCATTCCTGCAGAGACACTCGTTTCCCTTTCTTCCAACTCGTCGACATTATTCGCGCTCAAGCTTTCAATTTCCAAAATAAAGCTATTAGTTAAGCCAAATAATTTGAACGCCTTGATAAAATTAGATCCATTATCAGTAACTGTCGCTACTATTTTTTCATTATTTAATCCATATAACGCATGTATTCTGGCTAGTTCAGTGGCAATGACTTCAGCTGTGTGAGTACCTTCTATTCTTTTACAAGCTAGAGCAGCAGATTTTCTTTTCAATGTTTTCTCACATAACTGTAAGAAATAATGACGTTTAATACAGTAGGAACAAGTTTCTGATTTTGGTGTAAAGTCAAAATTATTAACCCAATGAGCCGTAACACCAATAATTCTGCGATCGGCGCAGTCCATACATCCGCTGTAGTGCAAACATATTTGACATTTTTCAAATAATTCTTGAGAATTTTTATCTGCTCATTGTAAATAATGTCGATTCTTTTTTTCAAAGTGTTCTGATTTAGATGTTTTAAAGGTTTGTCTCCATGCTTTATTTGGAAACCTGTAATGTAAGTGCATTATTTTAAAGCCTTCAAATATACGCGCACGCACAAATGCGCACATATATGCATACATTAATGATAGAAAACAATTCACACTTACTATCGAATATTTGTCGAAAAGCTGGAAGCACAACGGTACTGAACGGTGACATACTCTCCAGTATATAACGAGCGACATTCTCTTCGAACAGCTCCTGGGAGAAAGCGCAGGTTGTTCTTCGAATGATATTAGGTCTTTCCATTCTCTGTCGTTTAGCGTCTTCGTAAATGTTATATTCCGAATATAAATCAAGATGTTTTCTCTTTAAAAATATAAAAAACTATAAAATTAATTAACTATATTGTTTTCAAAAGTATAAAAAAGTTAGAAGAACATACTTTCAAATGCGATACATAATTTGAAGAGATTTTTAAACTTCCTTTAATACATTGTTTCGGTACGCAATAAACGCATGTGGCATACACTGAGGATCCATCTTCAGATGATTTTTCGAAATCCACTTCAAAAAATTTGCCATCTAAATAAGGTGTTTTATTGCATTCCGCCCGTAAATCGATTTGCTGTGTAGTTTCTGCCTGATTAGTGGTTGTTCCATAATTATTAATTTGTTCATTGCTAATATAAACGTGATAATATTGATTAGTTACGTATTTATTAATTACGTATATCTGTCATTCGTTATTAATCCTCCAGTGGGCGCGTGGGGTGTATTTTACACCCCAGGCTTTCCTTTTTCTTAGATTTCACATAGAAACAAAGTTTTTTAATGCTGCCCTTTTCTTAATTCTTTTCTTAATCTATTAAGATCGGTAGCGCTCGCGATTTTTATTTAGTATTGTCTATCGGCGCCGTCAAAGTCGGCTGGGGTGTAGTTTACCTGTTACATCCCACGCTTTCTTTTAAGTTTCTTTTCACGCGCTTACTGGAGGGTTAAAGAATAGCCACATTTTTGCTGAGCAAGGGTAATCAAGCGTGGCTTTTTTTAGTTTATCTAGCAATTAAGAATAAATTTTCAAATAACACATGTACTTACATTTGTGTTACGCTGTTTTGTATTGACATTTTTGGATACTTGAGAAATTTTCTAACTTGAAGCACTTATTCGGTGAAAATCAGTATAAGAATGATCGCGTCTTTTCACTCGCGCTCTTCAATTCATACTGCGGCAGGTTCGTAGACGTCGCGCGAATCAAAGGACGCGACAGGTTGCCGGTTGTAAACAAATGTGAGGCATACGTCCTGCAACACCCACGCCGTTGTATTCCTAGGATACATTTCCTAGGATACGTATTCCTAGGAATACAACGGCGTGGGTGTTGCAGGACGTATGCCTCACATTTGTTTACAACCGGCAACCTGTCGCGTCCTTTGATTCGCGCGACGTCTACGAACCTGCCGCAGTATGAATTGAAGAGCGCGAGTGAAAAGACGCGATCATTCTTATACTGATTTTCACCGAATAAGTGCTTCAAGTTAGAAAATTTCTCAAGTATCCAAAAATGTCAATACAAAACAGCGTAACACAAATGTAAGTACATGTGTTATTTGAAATTTATTCTTAATTGCTAGATAAACTAAAAAAAGCCACGCTTGATTACCCTGCTCAGCAAAAATGTGGCTATTCTTTAACCCTCCAGTAAGCGCGTGAAAAGAAACTTAAAAGAAAGCGTGGGATGTAACAGGTAAACTACACCCCAGCCGACTTTGACGGCGCCGATAGACAATACTAAATAAAAATCGCGAGCGCTACCGATCTTAATAGATTAAGAAAAGAATTAAGAAAAGGGCAGCATTAAAAACTTTGTTTCTATGTGAAATCTAAGAAAAAGGAAAGCCTGGGGTGTAAAATACACCCCACGCGCCCACTGGAGGATTAATAACGAATGACAGATATACGTAATTAATAAATACGTAACTAATCAATATTATCACGTTTATATTAGCAATGAACAAATTAATAATTCATGGAACAACCACTAATCAGGCAGAAACTACACAGCAAATCGATTTACGGGCGGAATGCAATAAAACACCTTATTTAGATGGCAAATTTTTTTGAAGTGGATTTCGAAAAATCATCTGAAGATGGATCCTCAGTGTATGCCACATGCGTTTATTGCGTACCGAAACAATGTATTAAAGGAAGTTTAAAAATCTCTTCAAATTATGTATCGCATTTGAAAGTATGTTCTTCTAACTTTTTTATACTTTTGAAAACAATATAGTTAATTAATTTTATAGTTTTTTATATTTTTAAAGAGAAAACATCTTGATTTATATTCGGAATATAACATTTACGAAGACGCTAAACGACAGAGAATGGAAAGACCTAATATCATTCGAAGAACAACCTGCGCTTTCTCCCAGGAGCTGTTCGAAGAGAATGTCGCTCGTTATATACTGGAGAGTATGTCACCGTTCAGTACCGTTGTGCTTCCAGCTTTTCGACAAATATTCGATAGTAAGTGTGAATTGTTTTCTATCATTAATGTATGCATATATGTGCGCATTTGTGCGTGCGCGTATATTTGAAGGCTTTAAAATAATGCACTTACATTACAGGTTTCCAAATAAAGCATGGAGACAAACCTTTAAAACATCTAAATCAGAACACTTTGAAAAAAAGAATCGACTATTATTTACAATGAGCAGATAAAAATTCTCAAGAATTATTTGAAAAAATGTCAAATATGTTTGCACTACAGCGGATGTATGGACTGCGCCCGATCGCAGAATTATTGGTGTTACGGCTCATTGGGTTAATAATTTTGACTTTACACCAAAATCAGAAACTTGTTCCTACTGTATTAAACGTCATTATTTCTTACAGTTATGTGAGAAAACATTGAAAAGAAAATCTGCTGCTCTAGCTTGTAAAAGAATAGAAGGTACTCACACAGCTGAAGTCATTGCCACTGAACTAGCCAGAATACATGCGTTATATGGATTAAATAATGAAAAAATAGTAGCGACAGTTACTGATAATGGATCTAATTTTATCAAGGCGTTCAAATTATTTGGCTTAACTAATAGCTTTATTTTGGAAATTGAAAGCTTGAGCGCGAATAATGTCGACGAGTTGGAAGAAAGGGAAACGAGTGTCTCTGCAGGAATGAATGATGATGAACATATTAGTGAGACAGACGAGGTTAATAATGAGATTAACAATGAAAATGATGATTGTAATGATGATGATGATGATGATGATGATGATGATGATGACGATGATAACAATTACGATAACATTGATAATATTCCTGTTAATAGCAATGAGACAAGCGACGAAATTGATATTATTTTACCTCGACATCTGAGATGTGCAAGTCACACGTTACATCTCATAGCCTCTAGTGATGCTATGAAGATAATAAAAAATGATTCAAGGCTGAAACGTTTGCACGAAGAGGCCATCGGAGCATGTGAAAAACTTTGGAAAAAATTGAGATCGCCTAAAAATCGTGAAACTTTAAAAAAATATTTAAAGTGTGCCTTAAAACGCCCTGTTGTAACAAGATGGAACTCTTTGTATGACTGTCTCAAGCAAATAATTTCATTGGAAGACAAATTAACTGATATACAGCAATATGTAAATTTTGAAGTCGATATCAGAGAGCATCATTTTCGATACATAAGAGATTATTTGACATGTATGAAACCTCTGGCTTTGGGGATTGATAAGGCTCAAGCCGAGACAACCTGTTATTATGGTTGCTTATTACCACTGCTATTAAGCATAAAGAACAAGTGGACTGCAATTCTCAGAGATAATAATCTAATATATTGTAAGAAGTTAGTGGAAGGAATGCAGTTAAAATTAATTGATAGATTTAATGACTTTTTTGAAATTCGTGGTCAAGGAGAAGCTGCTGCTCTTGCTGCGATTACACATCCACAATTTAAAGATCGATGGTTAGCTTGCTTGAGTGATGATAAAATAATAAAAGTGCAACAACTGATCAGTACGGCGTTTAGTGACTCTGAAAATAATGAAATTCCAGAAGAACCAATGGAATTAGACGATTTCTTTGATTTTGGTGAAAATACTACTCAGGCCAATAGAAGATCACAAATTTTTACATGCCAAGGAGATAATACATTAGAAATTTTGCGATTTCTGAATAATCCTATTACAACCTTAAATATTTTAAATCAATTCCCACAGGTGAAACAATTGTTCATTAAATATAATACGTGCATACCTTCATCAGCACCAGTTGAGAGGCTGTTCTCATATGCGACTATGATGAATATCGCTAAATATAACAGATTGTCAGACGATTCTTTTGAGAAACGAGTGCTTGCCGCTGCAAATATGAAGAAAAGATATAATTAAGTAAAATGTAAAGAACAAGTTTCAATAAATAATATTCTATGATACAATAAAATACACTAATTATTTATTTATTATTGTAGTATAAAAATAATTATATTTATACAATCATTATAATGCTCATATTCTTTTATAATGTAATGTAAAAAAATATTCTTTTTTGTTATTATAGGTAACAAAGAAATCGTCGCCATTCAATTATATAATGATACTAAGCCTTTTCCTTTTATTAGAACAAATAAATTGCCGTCACTTTATTTTCATTAAATAATTTATGTTTTTGTTTTAAAATTCAGAAAATAGAGCGATATAATCCGCTCTTAAAAAATATAATGAGATATTTAACTAAAATTTCTTATAATAATCTCAAAAGTGCAACCTAAAAATTACATAAACACTTATAATTTATGTTACTATTTTTGTTATTATTTTATGTTATTATTTTAAGCACAAAATTATAGAAAATTGATAAATATTTTTACAGTAACATGATAGTTTAAAGTTTATAAGGTTATGAACGCACGAGTTTTTAAAATGGTTGTTACATGTGAGAAAGTTGCCAGAACCAACGGAGAAAAATATTCTTAAATTCACACAAATCAGTTGTTAATTGAAATCTTTTCGATTAAATGCGCTCACATTAATCGTCAATTAAACGGCTTTGGATTAACTCCACTTAAATCAATCGTCAATCAAACGATTTTCGATTAATTCTGCTTAAATTAATCGTTAATTGAATGATCTTCGATTGAATTTGCTCATATCAATCGTCAATTAAACGACTTTCAATTAACTCTGCTTAAAGCAATCGTCAATCGAACGATCTCCGATTAATTTTGCTTAAATTAATCGTTAATTGAATGACCTTCGATTGAATTCGCTCATATCAATCGTCAATTAAACGGCTTTCGATTAACTCCGCTTAAATCAATCGTCAATCGAACGATCTTCGATTAATTCTGCTTAAATTAATCGTTAATTGAATGACCTTCGATTGAATTCGCTCATATCAATCGTCAATTAAACGGCTTTCGATTAACTCCGCTTAATTCAATTCTTAATCAAACATATTTAATTACATTATTTGATATCAATTGTTAATTAAAGACG